>JAOWBW010001823.1:0-186629 GCA_026119855.1 Campanula takesimana | reverse complement strand
CCCCCCCCAACATTAACATAGGATTGACAACTAAACTAATGTTACATTTTATAAAAAATGAATGTAACATTTTTTTTTTTCTCAATTGTAACATTTTACATTCTTAAATGTAACATTATATATGAAATGTAACAATTTTTTATTGAGAAAGTAACAATTGAAATGCAAACCCATTTTTTTTTTTATAAAAAAACTGTTGTTACATTTAACAGTAAAAAAGTGTTACTTTTTGGAGATGAAAGTGTACTTTATCAGAACAGAGTGTTACATTGAGCTGACAAGCAGATCAATTTTTTTTGTGTCTTAAAAAGTATTTTTTTTAAAAAAAATAAAATCAAAACCATATCATGACCTATGTAGTTTATTCGTCTCGTCGAGACGAACACAACGGTATTTTTAAAAAAAGATTCTGAGTTGTAAATCTCAAGATATAGCATTTTAAAGTATTTGGGTTTTTTTTTAAAGGGACACATGTCAAAATCTGGGGAGAGGGAGGTTGGATCTGGACAGTCGGATGCAGCGCCCCAGCCAGCCGCGCGAAGCAGCGGAACAAAGCACCCTTGCCGCACATGGTGCGGCGGATGTATGCGAGAATTTGTCATAAAGAAATCACATAGCATCGATTAGCTTTCAATATTTTTATTACCCAGCAAAACATATTGGGCGTTATTTCCTTTTTACAAATAAAAAATTTAAAGAGTTTCTCAAAATATTATTTTGTATATTAATCAATTATCGCTACATAAATTTATTGATGAATTTACTATTTATTTTAATAGTAAAAAAACTTACAAATACTGTTTGATATCCACCATATTAACAATTTTTATCATTATTTGGAAAATAGTTCAGTGTAATTCATTCCACTACATGAATTACAATAGTGAAATAAAAAACACTTAACACAGCTTGTCGTCTACTCCTCTTACAATTAAATTAATTTCATTTTTATTGTAATTACTCATTTATCATTATTAGCTTTTAGCAAATGTTTAATACAAATAAATATTTATTTAGAAATGGATGTCATACTATCTTTTTTTCATTTGAAGTTATGATAAAAGTAATGGATGATGTGAATTTATTTGTCAATATTGAGAAGATACAAAATTTAAAATTAATGAAATTATGTTAAAGAGACTTAAAAGTAATTTTTTTGGCTTAAAACTGATTCACTATATATCAATAAAAGGGCAAATAAGTCAACATAACCATCAATCAACCTAAAATTTAGCATTTGTAGTGGATTAGTAAATTGTGTAGTGGCAATACCCCTCCTTTATTTAAACATAAAATTAAATTAAAAAAGGATAAAACATAAGGAATCAGGCGTGGCGTGATAGGTGAAATCAAAAACACAGTCCTATTTTTTATGCGTCATCTACCAAGCAAGAAGTATTTTTTGGACAATCATCAATTGAGATTTAATTGTTCATATAACTTTAAATGTTAATTGCTCAGGAAATACTGTCCCGGGCATTGTACAGAGCTGTTCAGGAAGAGGTGTTTAGGCCGTTTGAACATGGTAGGGGGAATTTTCCATTGACCCATTTGCTTTATGCGGATGACATGCTTTTGTTTTGTAACGGGCGTCAGAGATCCATTGAGGGTCTTCGTGAGGTTTTGAGTATGTATGAGAGGTCTTCGGGTCAATTGATTAATTTGGAGAAGAGCGGTTTTTAAGTGGGTGCTAAAAGGCGACAGATCGAGATAGAAAATATTCGAAGATGGTCGGGTTGCACGCACCAGCAGTTTCCGCTCAAATATCTGGGGATCCCGTTGTTCAAAGGTAGAGTCAAGAGGGTACACTTTGCGGAGCTAGAAGCAAAGATGATGAAAAGGGTGGATGGTTGGAAAGCACGGCTTCTGTCATTTGGTGGGAAGGTAACTCTCATCAAATCTGTGCTTTCTAGCATTCCTATTTATTCTTTGGGTGTGTGCTCAAGGTTCCTAAGGTTGTAACTCGTAAGTTGGAAAGCATTATGTCCAACTTCTTATGGAGCAGTGGAGGTGAAAAAAGGGCTCATTGGGTTTCTTGGGATGTGGTTTGTAGACCTATCCAAGAAGGTGGTTTGGGAATTCGGAGGGTGGGGGATATGAATCAGGCTATGTTAGACAAGTTGGCGTGGGTGGCCACCAGAGGCAATTCCCTATGGTCATAATGGGTCCGTGTCAAGTATAAATGTCAACCTGCAGCCTCTAGTTCGCATGTGTGGCAAGCTGCATCGTCATATTTACATCAGTTGGATGATTGCAGTCGTTGGGTTGTTGGCAGAGGAGATATCAGATTTTGGACTGATAATTGGTGTGGGGTTCGACTTGGGGGCCCGCTTCCTGAAGATCAACTTTTGACAGTGAGAGACGGTATTCAGGTTTTGGAGGACATGCTTCAGTTTATCCCGCAGGATCTACATGCCAATGTTCGTAGGGTGCATATTGATGAGCATAGTGAGGATCGTCCGGTCTTCACTCTTACAAAAATGGGAACTTTTGAGACAGCTGCATGGTGGGATTATATTCGGGTCCGAAGCCCTTTGGTGGAATGGGGTGCTAAGGTTTGGCATCCCAACATCCCTACAAAGGTCAGTGGTTTCTGGTGGAGGGCTATGCACAATGGTCTTCCGGTGGATGCAAAATTAGAGTCTCGGGGCTTCAATATCCCATCTCGATGTGTGTGCTGTCCTGGAGGTGGTCATAGGGAGACTCTTAATCATTTACTTCTACAATCGGCGATTGCGCAGTCTGTTTGGAGGCATTGGGTTAGTCTTTTCCCTTTGACTCATAATTATATTGATTTACATCATTTGTGGACTGTTTGGTGTGGTGGACAGTCAAAGCGCTGACAGGTTGGTTTAGTTCGTATGGGTATTATGCTTTTTACTTGTTGGGAGATTTGGAAAGCAAGGTGTAAATCGATTTTCGAAGGAACTGTTATGAATAGTGCCAAAATTGTGGATGGGGTTAAAATTCTCTTATTATGTGCTCATTCCTAGTCCCGAAAGGGGCTCCTAGTGGGAATGACCGTGACTTGTTGGAGAGCTTAGGCCTCAAAGTGGCAGAGCATAAGTTTAGGCGGCAGAGGCTGTTGAGATGGGAGCCTTCGCGCTCTCATGTTTTTACTTTGAATACGGATGGTTCCACGATAAACGGCCAGTGCACGGGTGGTGGTATTATAAGGGATGGTATGGGGGCTTTTGTTTGTGCCTTTTCACACTACTACGGAGATGGAACCACATGAAGGCGGAGATCTTTGCTTTACGTGATGGCCTGCGCTTATGTCATTCTTGGGGTTTACTTTCTGTTCAGGTAAACTCAGATTCCTTAGTAGCTGTGAATATTTTAAAAGGGCGAAATAATTGTCCGTGGCAATACACGTATGAATTGCGGGAATGTGAAAGTTTGATTGGAGGGTATGAGTTACGTCATGTTCTTCGTCAAGCAAATGGGGTTGCGGATAGATTGGCTTTTGAAGCTCATATTCATAAAACGGTTTGGACATATGGATCGTCAAGGGAGCTTCCACGGAGTGTCTTGGACGCGTTACGTTTTGATGAAAGTGGATACTATGTTGAGCGTCGATAATTATTTGATGTTGTTGGTGTTTGCTGCGGCTTGGTTATGGTGTTTGGTTCTGTGGAATAGTTTCTTGAGTGCAAGGAAGGCATACGGACTCGTTTCGGTTGTAAAAGAGGCACACGGGCCCGTGTCTTGGACTTTTGATGGATCATTGGGCTCATTTGAATTTATTAGGATTGTTCTTTGGTTTAATTTTTTCAGGCTTTTATTTTTTAGATGGTTTTACCTTTGAGGAGTTGGTTTATTTTTTTGGATTTCGAGGTCCGGCTCCATATCCGGCAATGAGTCGGGTGGTTGTCCCCCTCTTGTACTTATATTTTATAATTAATAAAATCTTCCCAGGTGCTGCCCTGGTTTCTAAAAAAAAAAAAAAAAAAAAAAAAAAATTGGATCATATTACGTCCGTCCCAAAATGTATGTCCAACAAAAATTCATATTGTTCATTTATTCAAAAAGAAAATTGTGTCTCAAGTCATCACTAAAGAAAGGTGTGTTTTGTAATATTAAGCGCTAGATACTATGGTGTTTAATGAATGAGAACTACTATCAGAATGCTTGATGTTGGATAGTTAAGTGTGTTTAATTATAATAGTTCATTGATCTACATAGAAAATTGGATATATAAAGTATGTGCAAAGCCAGTCAACAGACGTGATCGAATATGACTCGGCGTCTATTCAACATAGGTTACTATACACACTTAACGGGCTCATGTGCTGATTGAGTCGGCACTAGCCACATCAAGAGGTCTATCAAGTGCCAATCAAACGGGGTCTAACTACGGGCAATCAACAATTTGACTGCAGCAGGTCTGCATCCTTTTTACATATGTAATGTCTATAAATATCGAACTATTGCTCTATTATTTGATATTTGGATCTATCTGAATTTGGCATATTATAACTAATTTCTGAACTCGACAGATATAAATAAAATGATATACGAGCAAAGTATATTTGAGTCATGAAATTCGGTACATATCATTTGATATGAGTACAATGAGAATTCCATGTACGTACTTAGTGAAGAATAGGAGATTTAAGGTCTATTAATGGATGGAAACTCGAAAGCAAAGTTAGGAGGGAAGCCATTAAAGCAATGTTAGTTCTAGTAGTAGAAAGATTGTACAAGATGATTACCTATCTTTGGGTATAGAGTAGTAATGCTTGTCTCTACTCATTACATATATAATTTCCCCTTAGCTTAAAAGTTACTTTGGAAGCTCACCAATTAATAGTGATTAGCAAACTATAACCTATAATAGTAATAAAGTAGTTTATATCAATGTATTGCAAACTAAAAACTGTGAACGTTTGACTGTAGGGCAGTTGGACATCTCAGTCGTTCATTTTACTTTTGAACATAATGCTCGCTCCAAGGCTAATTCGAGTCTTTTACTCACATTAACTTCAACCATTCAAAATGAGATTTATGAGCTACTTAATTGTTGAGCAGACCGACTGCACCTAAAACTATAGAGAGGGGGGATGTGACTAGAGAAATGTAATGATTTGAAATTGTGAGTTAAGAGTGAAAAATATTCAAGTTTAGAGGGGTGCAAAGGAAATGATTTTTTTTAGGGGGTATGCATCATGAATAATCTTATGGGGGTTAGGTTAGGCAGCTGGCGCCTTGTATCACAAGATTATGACCACATCCCTCCTCTTGTTTTGCATGCGCGCGCACCACCAAACTATCAACCCATCCCCCAAAACTTACTCAACACTCCCTCCTACACACCATCTTTTTTTTTTTTTTTTTTTTTTTTTTTTTTTTTATGTTATGGTGATGTTGTATCACTATTCGATTTTAAAAAAAAAAAACTATTTGATAATTAAAATTTTCATATGCTCAATTTATCATATAATTATGGAACACTATTTTATAAGATGATACCACAACATTTTTCCCTTGTACTTAATATCCTTTTTATGTTGATGTCATGGAACCGGAATACATGTTCATGAACGAACATTATATGAGTGTAAATAGTTCAGTATATAAGCCAATTTACAAACTGAATAACTAGTTATCGGTTTGAAAAAAGTTTATACCTATCTAAAACCAGATAGAATAACTTAGTGCTCAAGCGGGGTGGGTGGTAGTGATGACTATGTAAACTGAAAAATTAATTTACTAGAGATATTGCTCAGTAGAAACACAATATTTTGTGCAAGTGAGGTTGGTGGTCGGGATTCAAACCACAAATCATTTCACCCCATGAACTGAATCTTACTAAATTTTCACTAGATATCTCTTCATCAGCTCAATGTTCTAGCCTCAATGTTCTAGGTTCATTGAATATAACCATACCAATTGGTCAACCGCTTCAAAGTACAAATATTAAATCACTTACAAAATCAGATCTTATCCTCCAAATTCCTAACAAAATCCCAACTTTCACGTCAAAAAAATGCACCAAACCAAAATCCTTTCACCATGGTTAATGGGGTTTGGACTAGAGCCTTCAATTCGGGAAAACGGGACGGGACGGGACAAAACTATGATGTCCCGCAAACTATACGGGACGAGACCAATTTATCGCGGGACATAAATACCCCGTCCCATCCCAAATCACCTCGGGACGCGGGACAATTCGGGACAAAGACTGGATAGGTTGACGCGATCACCGGATAAAAAAATGTCAATTTTTTTCAAGTTTCACTCACTCAAACGCTTGTTGTTATTTGCGGAAAAACTTTGTAGGTTCTGTGATCTTTTCTTTCTTTCCAGACTAACTTTATGTGCTCGTTTATAACAAGGAAGAACACAATGAAAGCATGTAAATAGTTCCCAACTTGGAAGTAATTTCGGCACTGAACTATGAAAATTTTACTATAATGACACATAAATCTCAACATGGCATAAACTGAAACTTGGTTGATCACACAATCCATCCATCTCGATCTACAACTATAATAATTTTTTACTGAAATTTTCCAACATTCTCGTAATAATTGAAAATCACCAAAGAATTTGAACTGGGGTTTACCTTCTTTTTTTTCTTCTTTTTAGTAGAACAACATCCAACCTTTTTCACAGCTGATACATCATCCTTGCCACCAACATTAATGGTCTGACCCTTTGGCAAGGCTGCCGGATCTTCTCCAATATCAAGAGCTTTTCTGCTTGAGCAAGAATTTTCAAAAAAATACGGGGCGTCCCGTCCCGTCCCATCCCGTTTTGTCCCGCGTCCCATACGGGACATCGCAAATAGTCCCGCATTTTTTCGGGATAAGAATATACTGTCCCGTCCCGTCTCATATATATAGCGGGACGGTCCCGAATTGACGGCTCTGGTTTGGACTTACTACACAAAAAATGGCAACTTCTTCCGTTCCAAAATAAATATTTAAATATGCATTAAATTGATTCAAAAAATTAATATAGTTTTGATTCAAAAATAAATTTAAATTTCTCCTAGATATTTAATTAGGATGAAAATAATACTTCCTCCGTTCTACCCGAATTAAGATTTTTGGGTTGGGCGCGGGGATTAAGGAAAAAGTGTTAGTGGAGTGGGTGTTGTTAGTATGAAAAGTGAAGTAGGGGGAGAGAAAGTGGGGTAGAGAATAATGAGTGGAAAGTTGTTGTGAGTGTGAATGTGAGTCTCATCAAATAAAATACTTCCATTTTTTTTTTGTCTTAATTCGAATGAGACATACAAAATAGAAATTTGTCCTAATTCGATTGAGACGGTGGGAGTACATTTTACATATTACTGTCCACTAAACTTTGATTTGGACCCCCACAAGTCCCATTGTTTTTTTGAAACACCCTCTCAAATCATATTCCATCTGTCCCATTTTAAAAGTCAAAAACTTAAAAAATAGAAAGTGGGTCATACATGTCATACTCACAACAATTATCCACCAACTCTTTTTTACCTCACTTTCTTTCAACTACCCAACTATCAACACTCGCAATATATCACATTTTCGTTAATTCTTGAACCCATCTATTTTCTGACTCTTAAAATGGGACTGAGGAAGCATAACCCAAACTTCATAATTGGTCCCACTCATAAGCTAAAAATGTACTCCCGACAACCACCGTGGCTGGGCCCACACTAGTACATACACATCATCTACTACCTTGTATGATTGTATCCTGAACATGAGACAGTGTGGGACAACCTTAATCCAAAAAAATGGGTAGATTTATGGACACATTGGACCCTTTTGTGGGTCCAAGCTTGAGGGACAAAAATACAAAATTTAGGATGGTTAATTGGTGACTAGTGGCTTTCGCCGCCATAGATGCTTGCACGCGCGCATTTTATGAACATATGGCAATTTATAGCACTAGGAAGGGAGCACTTGTGAGTGCTATTTCACCACGCGCACCAGAAAATGGTTACGTTAGGTATCTTTTGTTGGAGTGCCACCATATTATAAGTTAAATTTAAACATCCTTATCATTTTGTAAATTTTTGTTAAAAATATATTTGTATATCACCAAACAATTCTACTTAAAAGTGGCATCACTATATGATGTTAGCTTTTCATGCGAAAGTTACAAGTTTAGATCCTGTTAAGGTGATTTGTATTAGCCTATTTATAAACATATTTAAAGACATAATGATCTTTTGTCGCTCTTCTTTGCGACCCTCAAACACTAGCAATCGGGACCACGAAAGAAACTCTTACGTCAGACTGCATAGCAATCACAATATCAGTCATCAAATCGTATTTCATTGGCATGGTGATCTTTTCCACCTATTTTCCGCGATGATCAAAAATTGTATAATTAGTTCATGGAATGTCATTTGTCGAATGACTGACTAGCAATCAGGATCACAAGAGAAAGACCCACGCCTAATTACTTAACAATCACCTTTCTTTGTGACTATATATCAAAAATTGTTCATTTAATTAACAGAGAATGTCTATTATCGAATGACCGTCTAACAATCGAAATTACAAGAGAAATCAGACTAAATAATATTTTACCTCTTTTAGCTATGTGGCATGCGAAAGAGAAGAATTAGGTTAAAGTTTTAAGTTTAAAAAAAATGCATCCTTACTCGAAGGATTTGACATTGAAGTCCACTAACTTTGTGCGCCCATGCCTTTACATATTTTACTTAAGTAGTTCCTTACTTTGAGGTAACTAGATAGTACTATGATATTAAGTGAGTTTTTGTCTAGTTTCTTCACTTTCGAATCAGTCTTATGAAAAACTTGTTTTACACTAAGAAATGTGTAAAACATATTTTATTAAAAGATTTTAGTTTACATTAAGGGATAAACAAGTTTTACACTAAAACGAATATAAACAAATTTTCTCGAGATTTTTACCCACTTAAATTGAATGAAAACCAAAATAAAAATTTGAGTTAATGAAAAAAGAGAGGTGTCAAATTCCTAAAAAGGCCCCTAAAAAGGGCCTTAGGGTGGGGATATCCTTGGGGGGGGGGGGGGGGTCCACAAAATGATTGATCAATAGGTGGCAAAGGTGATTGTAGGAAGAAGCAATTAGACATGTTAGTGAGTTTCAACTTCAAGTGCTAATAATCAAGCTTCTTTTCACTCTTAAGTTACTGCCCCCACAGTCTCTCTCGAAAAAAAAAAAGTTACTGCCCCCACAGACAACACATCCCCAAACCTCTCTCTCTCTCTCTCTCTCTCTCTCTCTCTCTCTCTCACACACACAAAGGTGATTGTAGGAAGAAGCAAACAGACATTTTAGAATGCCCATTTTTGCCTTTTTGTAATTTTATTTATCTATGCAGATGCAACTGATATACGTGGTTGGAGTGGTTATTTTATACTATATCTATTTTCAAACAAATGTTTAAATTTTATTTTAAAGAAAATCTGAAAATCTTTACATTTATATAATTAAGTGGTAAAGATTCATATATATAATCATGTAGTTTTCTTTCAAAAAGTTTAATTTTGCAAGTATTGTTAGGAAAATTCTACAAAAAAGAACTCGAATTACAGAATAAATAACAAATACATAATTAATAAACTGGAGAATAGATAAACAGAAACTAGACTGAATGTTTTGTGCCGAGCCGTGTGTTGAACACACTGTCCTTAAGACTTATTCGCCCCCTCACTGTGAGTGCTTGAGGTTGCTATCGGACGCTAGTCTCACAGGATAACTCGCACGAACCGGATGCTTCCCTGCACTAAGAGACTCCGGCGAATTGAATTCAGTGCCTGGACAGTATCACCACGAGTATGCAATACAGGAGGCCAAATGAGGAATGAACAAAATGCAACAAGAGAGAGACTGTGAGAGAATGCTGGAAAACAATGTGTATTTTTCTTGTGTTCTTGCACTGGTTTGATGCAAAGAACATCCGAAAATTAATTAATTAAAAGGATAAACCCAATCCTTAATTAATTCAGGGATAAGAGATAAAGACTGACTTTTCACTTGGCATTCCAGTTCAGATGGGATGAGGCAAAAAAAAAATTAGAATTAATTAATTAAAAGGATAAACCAATCCTTAATTAATTCAGGGATAAGAGATAAAGACTGACTTTTCACTTGGCATTCCAGTTCAGTGGGATGAGGCAAAAAAAAATTTAGGATTAATTAATTAAAGGATAAACCCAATCCTTAATTCAGGGATAAGATAAAGACTGACTTTTCACTTGGCATTCCAGTTCAGATGGGATGAGAGGCAAAAATTTGACTGACATGAGTTCGATGGCCCCAAGCCAATTTGGGTCCATGATTTGCACCCCCTTGCGCATGAGAGAGAGCATCTATGTTATACAAGCTTGAACACTACTAAAGTGCCCAAGGCTTTATACTAGATTTCTTTCACATTTCTTTCCAATGTGGGATAAACTCAATATCCCCATTTCAACCCACCAACTTCAAGCCTTTGTATCTCATTCATCCCAATACCAAATTGGACAAATGAATACATTATCTCAATGGTCTCATGGAGTAGAACACAAACCCACAAACAATTTTGTCATTCGACAAATTATTTATCACGAAAATTGTAATAGCCGGATTTTTTTATTTTTGTATTTTATTTTTCGGTTTTACAAAGTTAATTAAACAATAATTAGAAGATATAAAGTAATTGAAAGAAGTGGGCCAAATAATTAGATGGGCCAAAATTTGTATTAGTAACCCAACCCAAATAGGAATCAACCCAAGGTATAAATAAATGAGTTTGTCAACTTAGGAAATTCATTATAATCATAAACTCAAAAAAAAAAAAAAAAAAGAAAAACAAAACCCTAGTTCTTCAAGAAGCCGCCGGCCGATCCTGGGGAGGGGGAAGAAGAAAAATTTCAGCCATTGTTCTTGAAGATTAATCCGTTCTAACTCAAGGTAATATCGAAACTCACATCCTAAAATTTATTTCATTGGATTTGGATGTTTAAAACATAAGTTATGCATGTTTTAAGAATACAAGTATTAGGGTTTGTATGCTAAGGATTTATGATCAAAATTTAAAGGTTAATGGAGTGATCTAGATGCTATGGAGAAAACAAAAGTAGTAATCTTGATACTAGTTAAATTCGTTTTTTTTTCTTTTTGATTGATTATATAATCATGGATTGAATTGATTTATATTATACCATGACTTGGGATTGAACACATAAATCATTGAGGTTGAATTGGGTTTATCAAAAGAAGAAAAAATTATGGATTTCCCTTGAATATGTTTCGGCCGAATGGCCTAGATCAATTGAAAAATTGCTTTGTTGATTTTAATGAATTGTGTTTATTGATTATGAATAAAGATTGATGTTTGGGAACTTAGAAAAATTGTAAGAATTAGAAAAGTTGATCAAAAATCGATGAACCATAATGAGTATGATTCGGCTTTGGTTATATCAAGTGGGTGTTGATTCTTGATTGAAAAGGTTAAGAATTGAGACGGAAAGTTAGTGTTTTCATTAAGTTTCTAATGGAAAGAAGCAAAATCGTTAGAAGAATTATTAACAAGTTAGAAAAGTAACTTGAGGAAATAGAATAAACCCTTGGAAGACCTTCAAAATTAAAAAGTTAACGAGAAAGAAAAAGATTAGAAATTTCAGTTAGTTTCCTAACAGAAAAGGACTAAACTGAAAAGAATTAAAGTTATAAGGAATAAAAGGAAACCTTTGAAGTTAGAAGGGCCTA
This sequence comes from Campanula takesimana, assembly GCA_026119855.1. Classification (NCBI taxonomy): domain Eukaryota; kingdom Viridiplantae; phylum Streptophyta; class Magnoliopsida; order Asterales; family Campanulaceae; genus Campanula; species Campanula takesimana. Next base: position 174,947 of record JAOWBW010001823.1, on the reverse strand, counting down.
AGTGATTGAAAAGAGAAACTTAGGGGACCTTATGAACAAAAACCAAAGTCCAAGGACCTTTCTGTAATTAAAGGAAAGTTGAAGGACTAATCTGCAATTAATCCAAAGTGGAAGGACTAAATTGCAATTGAATTAAAATTGAAGGACTAATTTACAATTAATCCAAAGTTGAAGGACTAAATTGTAATTAAAGGAAAGTTGAAGGACTAATTTGCAATTAATCCAAAGTTGAAGGACCAATTTGCAATTAACCCAAAGTTGAGGGACCAAATTGTAATTAACCCAAAGTTAGAGGACTTAATTGCAATTACATAAAGTTAAAGGACTGACTAGTAAATTAAAGTCAGAAACTTAAACGTTAAGAAAGAAGTAACGAAGTTAAACTGCTGCATCTCTCAGTTAACTAAGAAGAAATAGTTAACAATGTAGAGAGTACTAAAGTAAATTACTCCGTGCCTTGTAGATTTGCACAGAGGGAGATTGCGAGGAAAAAGCAATTCAGGTAAGGGATTACGTTCCTTACAAGTATTTGAACTCCTGTTTATTGGAATTCGGTATTTCTTTCTAAAGACAGCTATCAGTATGGCATGATAGTATTTGAATGAACTCTGCGTTATTAAACGTTCCTTGAAATAATCTATACTTAGTGATGTCCCCATCGATCTACTAAGTATCGAAGTTTGAAACTTGTATCACATACTTGTACCATGGTATGTTCTAATTTTAACTTGTAAGTTAACTACTTACTTGTTAAGGCATCCAATGTCCAGTTAGAAAAGACATTGACGGACAGTCCAGTTAGAAAAGACTCGTCCTTAAACTAGGGATTGCATGAGTGATCACATGCCTTCTCTCAGGAATTGTCTGATTACAAGGATGATTCTAGACCCCGAGCATATGTGTGTGGATACCATATATGTTTCGACCCACACTATTGGCTGAAGAAGCTAGGTGTACAAATTGTACCTTTGGCATTGAGGTTATAATGTACGTTACCAAGGAATTGACGGAAACTTGAATGAATCCCTTTGGATTGTAGTGCCATAATCCTTTGAAAGTGAAATCTTAAAAGTAATAAGACTGTATTGTTCTGCAGCCTTGAATCCAAAAGTAACTGAACCTATCTTTGAAAAGTTATTCTAAGTATTCGTTCTGGTCGTCTCTCCTTAGTAACCGGAGAGGCCACGTATGAACTTACTGAGCATTCGTTCGCTCATCCCTTCTCTATAAATTTTGTTTTCAGGATTTAAGTAGAAGGACAAGACAAGGAAAGTAGCCGTGGGAAGACGGTGGATTGAAGATTTTTAATTTAGTAGTTTTAAGTACGCTTATTTATTTGATGTAAGTTGAAGTACATTGAAGGTTAAGGTTGTTGCCTACCAAGACATGTTTAAGTTACGCTTCCGCTATTGTTTTGAATTTATGGTTAATTAAGGGGCTGTTGTGAACCCTAAATTGAAGTATTTATTATTGTTATTTATTGATATTAAATGCCATTAAATGCTCAAGATACATTAAGAAAATTCGGGGTGTTACAAAAATAAATCATATTTCCTTCCCATAATACACAAAAATACACTATTTTTCCAACAAGTATAAAGAGATTAGTGATTAAAAAAAATAGCCAAAAAAATAATTAAGAACAAAGTTATTTTAAAAAAAAAATCAATTTAATTGAGATAAAAATTTCTTTAAAATGAACCTTCATTTAGAAATAAAAGGAGTAGCACAATTGTGACCTCGAGCCCTTCCAAAACAGATACAGAGTGATGAAATCTGTTAGCTGGATTAAGATGAAACCCTCACACGCCACATTATTACCCCCCGTGCCTTTAACCAAACTCAAATCTCTTCTTCTTGATTCCTCCCACTCCTTCCAATCATCATTTTTTTTATTTTTATTCTCGTGTGTGATTTTGTGTGGGGTGGTCTCTAGTGAGAATACTTAGATCCGTCTCATACCCGAGTACAACATTTTCCGCGAAGCGTAGGATCCCAACCCATGCTCCACTCAAAATCTGCCACGTGGCAGCAACTCATTGGCCCAAAAAAAATCACAGAAAAAAAATCCGCCTCTTTTTTTGTTTTTATATATATATATATTTTGACTGTTTTTTCGTTTGCCAAAAGTAATACTTAGTACAACTAAATGTAACAACTGTGTTACTTATAAAGTAACATTGTTTATAAGTAAACGTAACACCAGTTTTACAAAAAAATAGCTCATTTTACTCATCTTTCAACTGTAATACTAACTATAAATACGTGTAACACTAACAATAACTAAATGTAATTATCGTTATACTGAAATGTAATAGTGTTTTTCCAGAATATTTTTTATTTTTGAGTATTTTGATTTACTTTTTAAAAGAAAGTAACATTTGAAAAATAACAACTTATATACATGAATGTAATTATTTGTATAAGTAAATGTAACACTTTAGTAGATGAAATTGTAACAGATTTTTATAGATAATGTAATACTTTTACATGTATCATGATAAATTGAACCCATGTAACTTATTATTTGAAAACAAATAGATATACTATTATACAAGCAAACATAACTGTTTTACAATGTTATTATACAAGTAAAATGTAACATTCGTTTATAAAAATTGTTACTTTTTGTATTTTTACAATGTTACTAACACAAGTGTTTTTAGTTCTAAAGTGTAAATAGTTGAATTATTACTTTTCTATGCATATGTGTTACAATTATGTATAAACACTGTTACATATAAGTAACACGTTCGTTACATTTTAGTTGTAATAAGTATTACTTTTGGCAAACGAATAAAACATAAAAATAACACTGTTACTTTTCTGTATATTTGTATTACTTTTATGTATACAAACTGTTACATATAAGTAACACGTTTGTTACATTTAGTTATAGTAACTATTATTTTTGACAAACCGAAAAAAAACAAAAAAAAAATAAATAAATAAAAAAATAAATAAAATAAATAAATAATTTGGCATGTGGGTCATGGATCTAGGCCATGGGTCAAAAACCGTCTCTGCTATAAGACGGGTCATGATGTTCTTACAAGTTTTTGTCTTTTGTGTGTGCATATGTGTATCAATTCTAACTCCACAACTCCATCCCACTCATGACAATAACTTGTCATTGTCCAGTATAAGTTACTTCTTCTTTCTTAATTTAATCTAAGGTTCTTATTTTTTTTCTAATATATTTCAATTTAAAGTTTTTACTTTACTTTATTACCTAAAATGAAAAATGCGATCCACTTGTCATTCTCACAACAAAAAACTCTCTACCCACTTTCTCTCTCTTACTTTACTTTTCACACTCACAACATTTACTTTTTCTTAATCCTCGTGCATAGTCAACGTAGCAACCTTAAATCGGGACGGAAAGAGTATGATTTTTTTAAATTTTTTAGCTGTTAAAAATTCTTTAAAAATCAACAGGAGTAAGGGTTCGAACCCTTTTACCTTTCCGGCCTATGTCTTTAAGGCCTTGTTTGTTTTTCCATTCAGAGCCACTTAATGGGATGAATGTCTGAGAGAGTCAGACCTTAAGAGGCATTAAGTCTGTTTTTTTTTTTCCAGATTCAGATCTAAAAGCATCTGAATTGCCTCTTAATGTTCAGACCTAAAATGAAGTCTGATTTGCCTCTGAATTGATTTTTTTTCAATTTATATTTTTTCTTAAACTCATAATTCTAAAGATATCCAACTAAAACACTATATAAACAACTATTCACGTCATTTTTCTACTTCATTCAATGTCGTAATCCTAAATTCAGATGTGTATTCAGACGAATAATCAAACAGTTTGAATAATTCAGAAATCAGCTTTCAGACGCTGCCTCTTATCAATTCAGATATGCATTCAGATTTCAGGACTTAACACTTAAAAAAAATAAACGCCACATAAGACAAGGTTCATTAAGTTACAATATTGGTACTCCCTCCGTCCAAAATACTTGGACAAAAACTTGTGTGAGACGGTCTTACATGTGAGATGGGTCTTGTTGAGAGAGTAAATAGTTTGCGCCCTATGGGCGGGGCGGTGCATGCCCATTTCCTCCCTCATCAAGATCCGTCTCATATGTGAGACTGTCTCACACAAGACTTCCTCAAATACTTGTAGTTTTAGGATTTTTCACACACAAATTAAGATTAGCAATCGATGCATGTCTAATAGACTGAATTACCCTTGAAATATTTCAATTACCAAGATAATAAATGCTTTGACAAATAATGTCAAAGATGACTAGATTAGATTAAAGCAAAACTACAAATATTTTGGGACAAATTTCAACCCCTTAAACTACATGTATTTTGAGACGGAGCGAGTAATTCATTTCAACGTAACATAAGCAATGTCATAATCCGTATGGTCTAGTGCATTTGAAATGGATGAAGTCTATGAAGAAGGTTAGTCAACCCACCAATAGTATGATAAACGAAATGTTAGTCATCTACCATTTGCCACGCATAAGGAGAAAATAAACATTGTAAATTAGTGATTAAATAAATGTTTAACAATTATTTTGTTCAACTTTTTTTATTTATTTAACTATTCGATTAAGTCAATGCATAAATTTATTTTATATTATTATTATTTATAATTAAAACTAGATAAACTCTATTTTTATAAAGGGAAGCATGGTCACTTCCTCATATAGCATCTTGTGAGATAACTAAAGCAGGCCGGCGTACCATTCATTCACGCGTGCAGCTAATTGCACAACTTCTTAATCTTATTTGATTTATTTTTTTCTTTTCTTTTTTTCCATTAATTTTTTAAATAAAGACACAAATTTTCATTAATAAATTTTAAGAAGACGGTGCTCCACAACAGTCGAAAGCTCATCTCAAAGTATTAAAAACTAATACATGCTGCAATCATCATCAAACGACCCGCTTCAATGAAAAAGCCTAACCCATCTTGATTAGTGAAGCCCAACCTTAAACCAACTCTTTATTGAACGCCCATACATACATACACTTAATGCCCAAATGGTTCTTCAAGTAAAACTTGAACAAGGCCTAACTTGTACAAAACCATAATGGTGACATGAAAAAAAAAATAGCGTAGAAGACACTTTGTTTCTTGTTTCTGACTAATTCAACTTTTGATTAATTTTATGTTTTCGGATTGAAGATCATGACTAATGCTGTAATACAAGTTTCTATAGACTTTAGACCGTTGAACAAACTCGAATTACATATACGTAAATGTAAATAAACTTGGGTGATTTCTCCTACCATTATCCCCGCTTCAATGAAAAAGCCTAACTCATATTTTATTAAATGAATGACTTATTCTATTACAAGAGTGTCCACTTCACAAAGTGCTAGAAATCACAATTGGTGGGATTCGAACCCCTAATCTCTCGTTTAAAAAGGAACACCGGGATGCCGCTTGAGCAAGAGCTCTTTGGCGTCCCCGTGTGTGTAGTACGGTACCACACTCATTCTTACAAGTGTAAGAGGCTATTTTGAAGGCCCAAAAGGTAAGATTAGGATACAGAAAGAGCTTCTGACTCTGCATCATGACTTTTACATAAACAAAAACATTTTACTAATTAAAATGACTCTGCATCATATCCCTGAGAAAGAACCAATTTGATACAATATCCTCAATAAAATCTTTCTCCACATGAAAAAAAAAAAAAGAGCGGACGAAGCTCAAATGGTTGTTCTAACAACAGTACTTCTCACCAAGCAATTCAAAATGTAACCCAATTTTGAGATTGGATCAAACCAATTTTATTTTGTTTTTCTAAAACAAGGAAAAAATATATTCGAGTGCCACAAGTCCATCACCTCTCTCATCAATAGCTACGAAACTAAGTACGTATAGTATACCTGTTTTTGCACCAGATAAAAGGAAAACGCCAACCCCTCCCTGTTGTTTGCTGTTTATATACCTGGAACTCTCACAACAATCTTTCTCCCATAAGTTTCGGTAAGATCTATAACATCTGCAAGCAATGCCATGAAGATAACTAATATCCATCTTCTGGCTTCGAACCATAAGAGAGATTTCATATGGTCTAATTTAACAGTGCAGCTCCACCAAGAAGAAGAAAGAACGGATCTTGGATGCCAAAATTGCAAAAATATATTTCCGGATCTTGTCTGCTAATGGGCAATAACTGGGAAATTCCCCAATGTATTCCACAAAATATAATCCCCAGATATGACCTGCTCAATTAAAATGAAGTAACTTAATACTCCGTATGATTTGAATCCACTACTATATATGTCAACATACAAAGATCTAATCGATCCACGAATCACGTCATCACATATTACCAATCAAAATCTGCATTTACTCATAAGAGTTATATAAAATCTTATAGCAAACATATTTCAAAACGGGTAACGAACTAAATCAGGATGCACGACATTACTTTACCAAGTATCTACTCCAAGACCTGTGCTTTTACATTTGGAGGAGAGAATTCGCTTTTGCTCGAACCACAATTCTATTTGTTCACAAAGCCCTTATATAGGCTCAGCCAACAAATAAACAGAAAGAACTTCTTTATTTCCACCACTCAATTTATCCAACTAACACTACTATTTACTCCACTCATTCTCTCTCTTCATTTTCTACCACACATTTACTAGTTTGTCTTAATTAGTATGCAAACCCCTCTAGTCCTACTTGTGCTGGGATGGAGGGAGTATATGTATAGGGGAAAATGAATAAAAATGAAAGGAAAGAAGAAGAAATGAGCAAAGAAAAAAGAGGAAGGAAATTTTGGAAAATCAAACCCCATCACCCACATGAATTGAAGAATCATAATCAAAAGAATTTTACTGTAGGAAGATGAATAAAGAGGACATAAGATCTTATATTCCAAATCTATGTTTCTGATTTGGATTATGATATTTGTTCGAGAATCTTGTAATTGATATATAGGAGCTTGTATAAGTAGTATCTAGAGGTATTCAGTTTTTTTAGTTTCTGATGATCAGTTCCCGCGTGCAGGTAACCATCTTTCCAGCCGCCAAAGCTCCTGTAGAGTGTTCAACACGGGTAATTCATTTTTCTCCTTCTTATGCATGCTTTATGTTCTCATGGTTTTTGCTGAACAAGAAATATCGAGAATGCACCAAATATATTCTAATATACTGACTCCTGCTAGTGAGTACTTTGTATATTAGATTTAATGCACCATATTTTTCTGGTCTCTCTCTCTCTCTCTGATAATTACCTAATACATACACACTCGTAGATTTAACTTTTTGTAATCAAAATTTCCTGTGACTTCAGTCTGTCGTCCCAACTACGATGTGCGAGTTCATGGGAAGGAAAATGATATTCTTTTTTATCATTATATTTTTCTCTTCTTTTTCTTTTCCAAACTTTATTCCCACCTATTTCTTCTTTAAACTTACATTTTTTTCTCACATCTTTTCTTTCACAATCACATATGAGGATTCATGTCAGCCGACCCCAAATATTTTGGGACTAAGGCTTTGTTGTTGTTGTTGTTGTTATGATTCTTCAAAAGCGTGAATTAATGTGTGCGCGCCTGTAAAGAGAGTCTAGTTCCCGCAAAAAGGATATACGACAAAGTATTTGGACTTACAGAGAGAGAGAGAGAGAGAGAGAGAGAGAGTCTAGTTTCTGTAAAAGGATTATACAATGAAGTATTTGGACTTACAGATTTAGGATCAATCGACATTCTTGATAGAGACGTGCCCGCCATCTTAAAGGATACCTGCAACCAAACAATATATATGGCTTGTTTATGAGAGTTAACTTCTGCAATAAATATATAGCTAGGGAATTGAGGAAATAACTTGAACCTAGGATATTCAGTTTACGAAATTGCATGGCATCCAGTTGATAGTGTAGCCAGATACTAGGGATGGCCAACGCCGGTCCCGGTTCCGGTTCGGAACCGGCGGTTCCGGTTAGGCTTTTAAGTGAACCTTAACCGGCCCTTGGTTACTCCGGTTCCGGTTGTCACAATCCAGTTCCGGTACGGTTCCGGTCCGGTTCCGGTTCCGCGGTACCTTTTTTTTTATCATACAATAATGAATAAACAACTTAAAAATTATTTCATAAGTGATTTTTTTTAAAAAAACAAAGCTAAATCAATATTATATTGAAAAACAAACATAGAAAAAAAATAAAATAGATGATAGTATATAAAAGAAAAAAGGGACGGTACTAGGGGTGGCATGGTAGGTATACCAACATTTTTTACCTTGTACCAGTACCAACCAAGATGAAGTTGGTACAAGAAAATGAGTACCAGTACCGTACCAACAAACTCGGTATACCAACTTCTTGGTACGGTTGGTACTTGGTTGGTACGGTTGGTACTACACCTCTACCAAAGAAGGAAAAGTGGAAGACAAATTAACTGAAACTGTCAAAAATTAACTGAAACAGTCAAAAAAAACTAACTGAAACAGTCAAAAACTAACTGAAACAGTCAAAAAACTAACTGAAACTGTCAAAAACTAACTGAAACAGTCAAAAAACTAACTGAAACTGTCAAAAACTAACTGAAACTGTCAAAAACTAACTGAAACTGTCAAAACTAACTGAAACTGTCAAACAACTAACTGAAACTGTTAAAAACTTACTGAGAAACTGTCTAAAAACTAACTGAAACTGTCAAAAACTAACTGAAACAATCAAAAAACTGACTGGAATTTTAAATAACACATTTTTTTAGTTTTTTTATATACTTACTTTTCTATTAAATTATTAAATATATAATAAACATTATTTTATAAAAATAACTCGGTACAACGGTATACCAACCGAACTCACTTTTGTGTACCGTGTACCAACCAATACTGCAAACTCGGTTCGGTACTACCGTACCGAACTTTCGTATACCGACTGTCGGTATACCAAAGCTCTCGGTTCGGCTGGTACTCGGTTGGTAGGTTTTGTTTGGTACGATTGGCCACCCCTAGACGGTACCCTTTAAATTTTATTAATTAAAGGCAAATTTACAATGAGGGTGACAACCAAATTTTTATTATTTTCATTCACTGAATTTGGCTAAAAATTAGGTCAAAACACAACTTTTCTTGTCAACCTTCCATTAGTAACGGTTAATTCTGATGAAACTGTTAGAAATCTAATGATTTTGATGGTTTTTTTAACGGTTTTACTGACGGTTCAGACGGTTCCGGTTCACGGTTTGGTTGGGCGGTTCGGAACCGCCGGTTCACGGTTTTTTGGGGGGTTGAACCTTAACCGGCCCTTATCCAAAACGGATCCGGTTCCCACGGTTCCGGTTTTCGTGGCGGTTCATGGGCGGTTACAGTTTTTTCGGTTCCGGTTCGACGGTTCCGGTCCGGTTTGGCCATCCCTACCAGATACAGGCTAGTTCCATTTCAAGTAAAGTCCATTTAATGACAATGCATTATATAAGTGATCAGCTAAAACTAAAACTCATTAACAACAAAAGACAATGTACCTTGCATATTTATATGACTGCCAGCAAAATGGCTCCTCTAGATCAACAGCCTGCAGATCCTTGTTCATTTTTCCATCAAGAAATCCTCTACATTTGCCATGTTATTTGTTAAATCTGCTTCCATGTCACTATCGCATCGGCGATCGCCCCATGGCCAGACCCTAATGAGGCAAGTCTTTGAGTATGCCATGGAGCAAACTTTACATTTCCTGGGAACATAGCTTCAATACTCTTCCCACCAGCTCCTTGGCCACTTTGTTATAATTTTCCATTCAACAGAGTGATCCGTATTCGTAACCGTCCCAATCGAAGGTGTCCCTTCAACTGATAATACCCTTCTTCTGGGAAAAGGCATAGTCACTGTACAGAACTCCATTGTCAAGAGAGCTTTATAACCTTCAATCAGGGATATTCTTAATAAAAAAGCACCTTCATTTTCCGAGACCACTGAAAGCTGGTAAAATCCCTTGATTGGAGGTCCAATACCACACAATGCCTGATAATGCAGTAATGCAAAATTACCCAATGGCGGGCAGAACATAACAGTCTGCTTATCCCTTCCTTATTCTGGAATTTGAGCACAAGGATGGAATAATAATACCTCAACTCGAGAAGTATCCAATCCCGTCAAAGGAAGCAAACATCAGGTACTCCTTCTAATTCTGTTCGGCAGTTCACTTGAACAGAAATTGATGTACCATCTGGAATCTCATCTCGATCATACATTGCCGCATCAACATCTCATGTACGGTAAAAAGTATCCTCTGTCTTCCTTTATAAATATATGGTTTCCAAGCAGGTTGCTTGCGGTCTGTAGGAGGTACGTCAGCTGACAAGAAGCCGTTGGCCTTAATAGCAATAAAATTGGCGTGGCTAAGGTCCAGGGGTGTACCTACATGTAAGAACCAAGCAATTTGAAAATAAACGGAAGGTCAAAGTAGAGCCTCGAAAAAAAAAAAAATCAAAAAAAAAAAAAAAACTTCAAGATGAAAAAATTCCATAAACAAGTTTACCAAGCAAAGGGCACTGCTGTACTGATGAAACTACGAACATCCTTACTTGCAGCCCTCGACCCAATCTTTGGAGCATCTGACGTTAGAGCTCCACTGACAGCAGGGCCAGATGTGTTGGAAGCTGCAACTGGCGCTGCCATGGGTTTAGCTCTGACCGAAATACTATGAGTAGTGTTTTAGACAACTTTGTCCTTCTAATGCTTGTATATTTACAAAGAAACCAACACTTTACTAACCTACTTTTACCCACTTGCAATGTGAATAGTATTTTGGACAATTATATCCTCAATCCAATTGAAATAGTTACCCATTTCTTATTGTTTTCTTAGTAAGTGTGCAAAACCAAGGTATGACCCTTACTCTGGGACGACGAAAGCGCATGAAAAGCAATCGACTGTATACAAAAATGGAGCGGTATTAACATTTACCCGAATAAACCATAGGTTAACAGAACGACTGAATGTTCCTAGCTTGAATCTAGATCTTTTTGATAACTAAAGCAGTGAATATTACAAATAGCGAACGGAAAACATCTGCATATCATCCCAAACCTGAAATCTTAGTGCCCCCATCCCCCTCTTAATGGGCTGTCTTTAGGACACTGAAAACACAATGAATTGAGAGTAGTAACAGGAACACGCTTAACCCTTTGTATAATGTTATTCACATAAACTCCTATCCTTAACTGGAAGTATAATTAACCCCCCTTTTGTAAATAAGCTTATCTGTAAGGGTTTTATTCAGTCCACTCCAATCTCATGTCTGCCTTCCCAAGTAGCCCTCAAGCCTTGAGATAACTGTCTTTCAAATATGAGTTGTCAAGGATCATTCTAACATGGCCATGTCAAACTAATACCGACAAAGCACATTCGGACCACCAAACTGGAATCATGGTCCCAAATCGCCCCTTTTTGGATGTCACCTAAACTTTTCCAGTTATGTAGGTTGCAATTAAGAAGAAAAGGCAAAATACTGCGTAAAGTATATTCTACTTTGACAATCATCACAAATAGTTTTGCATGTAACTTACCATACACTGTGATGCATGGTAGATCAAGGCATCAAGCAGAAGGGTAGATAAACTTTCGTCCACTCCAAGAGCATTCCCACAATTAGATCTTCTACACATCCTTGCATATGCTTTCAAGTGATAGGGTTCAACTAATGGCAACACAAGAACGATATTATGTCCTCTGATATGCATAATGAATGGCCATATGGAATTATTTTCTCCGTCGTCTTCTTTGTTAATATGAAGGCTTATTACATGGCGTGAAATTGGATCATCAACCCACGAATCCAATCCTTCAATTGACAGAGTGACACGTAGTCCAAACCCTCGAGCAGATCCTTCCCTACATATTATCGCTAAACTTGGAAGGAAACTATATATTTGCACACAGGTATAGATGAAAATTACTTGAAGAATATTACTATAAGAGTGCATCAAAGAGCATGAGTGAGTAAGTGAACGAGAGAGAGAGAGAGAGATAGGGGAGGGGCGGGGTGGGGTGGGGTGGGGCGGGTGATGTGATAAAGAGAATTGCGTAATTATTTCAGGTTAGTTGATTAAGGGCAATGACCACAATGCAAGATAAAATACCAACGAGAATCTAATGACAACCAAAACTAGGGATGGCCAAACCGAACCGGAACCGGAACCGAAAAACCCTGAACCGCCTTGAACCTTGACGAAAACCGGAACCGTGTGAACCGGAACCGTTTGTAACACGGTCCGGTTCCGGTTCATCCCCTCTGAAAACCGTGAACCGGTGGTTCCGAACCGCCTAGAACGAACCGGAACCGTTATCAAACCGTCAAAATCGTTAGATTTCTAACGGTTTCATTAGAATTAAACGTTATTAACGGAACATTGACAAGAAAAGTTGAGTTTTGACTGATTTTTTTTAGTCAAATTCAGTGAATAAAAATAATAAAATTTTGATGAGTATATAAAAGAAAAGAGGGATGGACCTCTTTAGTTTTTTAAACATTTTTTCTATACCTTTTTGTAAAAAAATCGGTAATAAAATATTATTATAATTGTTTTGTCTGTTAAAAGATTAAATTTTTTTTTTTTTAAAAGGAAACTGTGGACCGGCGATTCCGAACCGTAGCCGTAACCGGAAGAGAAACGGTTCGGTTACGGTTCAAGCTTTTCCAGAACCGGAACCGTGTTTGGTCATCCCTAACCAAAACAAAACAATGGTACCTCAAGTTTACACGTCAGAAGCAAAGAGATTCAATCAATACGAATATCTACACTAAAAAGGGACTTGGCAACTACAGATAGGTGTTACTATCTGGATAAAATAGGCACCATGAATCATGTAGATATTCAATATCCTAAATACTAATGCACACTAACTAGTCCTTGGTTGACATGATTAAAGCTTTGCTTATATCTGACATGGATTCAAGAAGTGAGAGGGCATTGCAGGTCGCTCTCAACATATATTCAACTAGAAAGAAACTGTTACCAGCTAAATAAGAGTCCCCCTGACATGAAGACTTGATTGTTGCGGTTGTGGTAAGCAGTTAGAGTTTACATAAAACTCCCATAACGGCAGCTCTTGGAGATAATACAGCAGCCATAAGGTGCTTGGAGAGGGAGCGGAATGCTCTTTTATACCTCAAAGAAGGCCTTAGTGATGATCGCGGCCGGCTCTCTTCATGGAGTGGACAAGAGTGCTGCATATGGAAAGAAATCAGATGCACCAACCTTACTGGTCATGTGATGACTCTTGATCTTTATTGATGCAAATTTTACAGTTCCTGGGAACATAGCTTCAATACTCTTCCCACCAGCTCCTCGGCCACTTGTTATAATTTTCAACAGAGTGATCCGTAATCGTAACCGTCCCAATAGAAGGTGCCCCTTCAATTGATAATACCCTTCTTCTGGGAAAAGGCATAGTCAACATACAGAACTCCATTGTCAAGGGAGCATTATAACCTTCCATGAGGGATATTCTAAATAAAAAAGCACCTTCATTTTCTGAGACCATCGAAAGCTGGTAAAATCAAAATTACCCAATGGCGGGCAGAACATCACAGTCTGATTATCCCCACCTTGTTCTGGAAATTGAGCACAATGATGAAATGATAATACCTCAACCCGAGCAGTATCCAGTCCCGCCAAAGGAAACAAAACATCAGGTAATCCTTCTAATTCTCGGAATCATTAAAGCCAAGATTGAGAGTTTGCAAGTGGGTAAGGTTCCCAATCTGATGAGGAATCGTACCATTGAAGAGGGACCCTCTCAACCAGAACCCATAAAGATCTAGAGTGAGTACATGACCACTAAGGTTGCTGCATCTGATTCCTTTCCATTTGCAGCAGTCTTGTCCACTCCATGAAGAGAACCGGCCGTCGTCATCACCTTTGAGCTGTAAAAGAGCATTTCGCTCCCTCTCCAACCACCTAATGGCTACCGCATTATCTCCAAGTGCTGCCGTTATCATTAACCGTACAAACAAGAGGGCGATGGACGCCTGGAACAGCTGAAAAATTCTTGCATCAGCACACACATTTTGAAGTATAATTGAAACAATTTGAGTGATGGCAAGGGGAAAGGGTTGTGATGCAAAAATTTGGATAACAATGAAGCCATTTTATTTACAGTGAGAACTTGTTTGTACCAGCTAATTAATGATAGACCCCACCACCAAGGAGACTTGTGGATGAGCTTGAATCAAGTGTACCCACCATCAATATCTTTTCAATAATAAAATTTGTGTGGTTCAAAATTCAAATATGCTAGACTTTCTTTTTCTTTCTATTCCAAAAAAAAAAAAAAAAAATTAGTTTCTTCCCTGTCAAATGGGTTTACTTCATACACCATAAAAAAAAAAAATGCAATTTAATAATCGAATTGTACATGTCGACACTTTAGTCTTTTAGCATATAGTTATGCACAAGGTGCTGTTTTCAATCATTTACAATCAGAAAATCAATCTCAATTTTTTTCAAAATTCAACACGGAGATAGATGAATACAACTAGTGTTATTCGAACAATCACAAAAATGGATCTGGTGTCAGGAAAAAAACACATTGAAATGGGAAAAAGGTAAGCCCTAAATTTTTTTTAAAAAAATGAAGGATTAACCTGGAGAAGACGACAGTGTCGAGGATCAAGGTAGCTCTGATGCTGCAATTACTTGGCATTGCGTTTCCGGCGAAAGATTTTGTTTATTCAACAAAATGTGGGGAAATTGTGCCGGAAATCCAATCCCCTGTGGAAGATTTTCTAGTTCGCAAGGGGTACCCGTAAAATTAATGTATTAAAGTACACTTTTAATTAAGTATGTTTGAAATTTTAAATAATAGTACTCCCTTAAGTATCAATTTAATGATTACAAAGAAATTATAAAAATTGTTATTAATAAATTATTTAGGGCTCGTTTGGTAGCAAGACATGGATAAGCATAATTATTTATTTGTGTACTAATAATCGGTGTATAAATAACACCAAGGGATAAATATCAAGGGGATAAGCCTCTAATCGGCTCCAACCCTCTAATTAATCCATTATTTAAAATCCTACCAAACAACCCTATTTTGTATTATTTATTAATTACAAATTTTAGAATTCCACTAGAATGATTAGATTGTTACCAATGATTGGTCAAAGTTCATTTTTATTGACCATAACAAGTCAAAATAAGACTATCTTTCTGGGACAGGGGAAGTACAATACTTTAATGCACAGCACGAATTTATTCATTAATTTAAGGGTGTACTCCCACCTCACTTGATACTCAAGAGGTGGGCACAATAACTACGGAAAATGAATAAAATAAAGAAAATGTGTGGTAAAAAATGATGAAAGAGAATGAGTGAGGTAAATAGTAGTGTTGGTTGAATAAATTAAGGCTCCGTTTGTTTGGGGAAAACATTTTCCGTAAAACGACATGAACATAATTTTGGTTGTTTAGTAAATCTAACGAAAATGTTTTCCGAAAAATATTTTCATATGAGCAAAAAATAATTTAATATGAGTGAAAAGAAAGTTTCTTTTTTGGGGGTGGGTGGATGGTGGGGGTAAGGTGGAGGTGGGTGGTGCGAGTGGTGGGGGCGTGGGAGGTGTTCAAAAATAATTTTAATATGAGTGAAAAGAATTTTTTTTATTTTTTTTTGTGGTGGGGGTAGGTGCGGGGGTGGTGGGGGTTTGGGGGTCGGATGGGTGGTGTGGGAAAGGGGCGGGGCGGAGGTGGAAGAGTGTTCAAAAATAATTTTGTATCACTAACTTTTTCCGGAAAATGTTTTCCTTCGGTAGAGGTAAGGAAATCGTTTTCCTTAGAAAAGAAGGAAAACCATTTTCCAGAAAGCATTTTCTCCATTTTCCGGTGATTAACAAACACCGGAAAATGTTTTCCTCCAAACAAACGGAGTAAGTGGTGTAAAATGAAGAGAGAGAATGAGTGGTGGGATAGATTTAATATATAATTATTAAAAGCTGGCTATTTTAGAAAGGTCTCAAGTGAGCTGGGACGAACCAAAATGAAAATAAGTCTCAAGTGAGTTGGGACGGAGGGACTTCTTAAAATAGTCTCTGGAGACACTACAACAAAAATGTCTTTTTCCGGCACTTATTTACCGGCACTTTCATATGTGCCGCTAATTTTCGGCACTTTTGGAAAAAGTGCCGCTAATTCCCGACACTTTTCATAAGTGCCGCTAATTCCCGACACTTTTTCATAAGTGCCGCAAAATTCCGGCACTTCTAACAAGTGCCGGTAAATTTTTGGCACTTTATAAAAAAGTGCCGGGAATTAGCGGCACATATGAAAAAGTGCCGGGAATTTCCGACACTTTTTATGAGTGCCGCTAATTTTCGGCACTTTTTTATAACGTGCGGCTAAAAACAAGATGTTTGTTTTGAAATTTTTATTTAATTTTTAAATTTAATCATATTTTTCATGTAACTTTGCTTTAATTTGTTACTTATATTAGATTTTTATGGAGTACAATAATAGAAATGCCCTAATATAAGTTTTTGTTTTGTAACAAATAATTGTATGTGAAAATTTATAACAAAAAATAATTTAGCCTAGCGATAGAAGGTGTGCTTCGTATGCAAGAGGTAGTGGATTTGAATCCGGGTAAATTCAACAATATTTTTTATTTAAAATATGACACTTTAAAATGTGCCGGCACTTTTGAAAAGTTTAAAAAGTGCCGACACTTTTGAAAAGTTTAAAAAGTGCTGCACTTTTGAAAAGTTTAAAAAGTGCCGCTAATTTCCGGCACTTTTAAAGTGCCGGTAATTGTCGTGCCCCAGACCCGTGGTCCTACTTGGCCCCACGCTCGGGACACGATTGGAAGACGTCATAAAACAATTTAAAGGAAATTTTTCGAAATATACTTTCATAAAAAGGATCACACGACCAACACAACTACTTGAAACTTGACTTGAAGTCATAAAACAAACCAACTTTCACAACGAGTACTGAGCCACTTGGCCACAACTTTACTTACAAATATACAACACCGACATCTACTAAAAGAGATGATACAAAACTAAGTCACGGGTACACTACCCAAAAGGTGTTACATTTACATAATGTATCCTTTAACATACACCCACTTCCCAAAAGTCTTACCAAAGATCCTTTTCCCGACGTCCTCCCTGTGTGTGAACTATCCCCTGGGCTCCTTATCTAAAACGGTAAACAAATAAGGGGTGAGAATAAATCTCAGTAAGTTACTAAAATGCAACTACATTACATGCTTATATGATAAACATAAAGGAACAATGTCACAAATGATCATATAGCATATAACACATAATATGAGAGGCTCTCTATCGCCAACCGTCCCATACCGGTTGGAAATAACGACCAACTCATCATACAACACATAGTGTAGGAGTAAACACTCCTACGAGGATACCAAGCCAAGGTTTACCGAAATAACATGATCATCAGAGAAACCCATCTGAGAAAACCATCTGAATAACCATCTGAGAAGACCATCTGTCTGAAACCATCTGAGCAGCATAAATAGCTGAAGCCGGGATCCCGAAAACCAAACCATATCCAACAGAGCCAAAGTAACAACGGGCAGCATCAATAGCTGAAACAGGTTCCGGAACCATATAACATAACAACAACAATAGTGGGAGAATATGACACAAAGTCATACCCCTAAATGCTCACGCGAGGGAGCGAGTTCATCCCATCCAAGGCCAATCTGGACTGAGGAAATAGGTCCAGTGGAAAAGCCTTATAGTGCACTTAAATGATGCCACTACAATGCCTTCCACCTCCACTCGATAACATCCCAAACCTGGGAAATAGGACCAGTGGAAAAGCCTTATAGTGAACTTGGCTAGTGTGCCACTATAATGCTTTCCACCTCCACTCGATAACACACAAAACCAGCTGGACTTTCAACAAAGAGCACAGTAATAAATACTTGCTAAAACAACAACCAGGGCATGATTCCATAGAAGGAAACCACACAAGCTCATCATAGAGAAGTAAACACGTTTTCACAATAATGTGCACAATCTTGACATTAAGTCACCACACAATCCATCTACACAATCACATTAAGTCAAACCCGATCACAAAGGACCAATTCTATCATTTTGATACCTCATAACAATTATCTAGGCATCCTAGGACATCGCCTAAGACCTAGCCCAATACTTAACGAAAAACAAACAAGTTGTTAAAACTCAGACTGCTCGGCCGCTCTACTTACTTGACTCGGCCGAGCGGATCAGTCGAGTCCTTTACTTTGATCGGCCGCTCTCCTAGAACTCAACATTCAACAATAAGGGGGTCGGCCGCTCTAATTTACTGACTCGGCCGCTCCACTGCAGAATGGCCAATTCCCAGGAAAAATCTAACAAAGTTCACTTTCATTACCAAGTTGTTACCCAATCCTAAAGCACAACAACATCATTATAACTTCACAACACTACCATACCAACCTCATCTAGCATATACCCATAATAATAAAAATTATTACTACTCCCTCCGACCCAAATTTACAAGTATAATAAAAGTTATTACTACTCCCTCCGTCCTAAATTTACAAGTATAATAAAAGTTATTACTACTCCCTCCGTCCCAAATTTACAAGTATAATAAAAGTATACCAAAACATCATTTCACCACATATTAAGCATATATAGCATGATTATGACCATTTTAACACTTAAAGGGGGGATTAGTAACTTACCCATTTACGAAAATCACACTGACAAATGATTTTTGTTCGGTCTATATTGATCACCTAGTCAAGATTCACAATTGTACGACGTCCGATAATCGAATTTGAGATGGAAATGGATTTTACGACGAAAGTTAAGTTGGTAAACTCAGCTTCGTTCTCTACTGCCTTTCCTATGTTTTTGTAAGTGTTGTTAAAGAAACATAGCTTTCTTAGTTACTAGGAAATGAATAAATATAGCGGTGTGAGTTGGTTCTATGGATGCCACGAATCACTCAACTTAACCCGGGCAGTCGGTCAAAATTCCATTAGGCTATACACTTCTTCCTCTTCTTTTTTTTATTTTAATGGGAGTATGGTATTATAAAATACAACCATGGAAGACCCACTGAATTTCCTCGGCCCAAACAGTTTCAAGAAGGCCACGTGATACTAAACTAGATTGTCCAAGGCTATTGGTTGGTCAAAGAAAAGTCAACATGATTCAACTTTTTCTATTGGATGAGAATTCAGCCATTTTGACAGATCACCTGGACTGATTCACACAGTCAATTTACACAAACAATGTGGATATGGAAATCTTTATGAGTCTAGTTCATAATGCACTTTTCGGTTCATCAATCGGAATTTTCTACACAAAGTTATGCCCGTTTTAATGCAGACTAGTCGAGCTGCGAACAATTCCGAGTTTGACTATATTTTTATAATTTTTTGTGCTATTTTGCTTATTTAAAAGGTATATAAAACACAAGAAATAATATACCAAAATCATAGACATGTCAAATAGTAGCAAATAGAAATGCTACCTAAATGACATGCAATAATGATGCGAAGCCCAAAAAGAAAGTAAACGCTAACTAAGCTAAGCATGACCGCTCGCTAGGTTCTTACAAGAAAATTAGGGTGAGTTTTGGGGTCGTTACATTCACTCCCCCTTAAAAAAATTCGTCCCGAATTTTAGGATAACTTACCTCGACCCTCAAACAACCAAGGATATTTCCTCTCCATTTTATCCCGAAGCTCCCAAGTTGATTCTTCCACATTATGGTTCCTCCACACAACTCTAACAAGAGGAATACTTTTAGTTCTCAATTCTCGAATTCTAGAATCAATCACCTGAACTGGATGCTCCTCAAGAAATTGAATGGTTCTTTCTGACTGGCCATCTGTCTGAGGATGAAAACCTGTACTAAATCCCTTGAAATCGAACTATCTTCTGAACAAATAAGTAACAACTGGAAATAACATTTATACCCTCAAAATAGGTAAGGTGAGAAAACTTGGTAATCAATACGCTATTAATCAACATCATTGATCTCATCAATTCAGTGTAACTCCTTTAATGAAACTTTTCGCAATAGATTCATATCCACTCAGAAATCTCAAAGGCTTGTCACAAACCAATTGATCACTGATATTTTACTTCCAGATTATTCGCAACTCAAGGACTTAGTTGAATGCTTAGAATTTCGCGGGTCAACAAATCAAAGGTAACTCTTCAAATTTATCTCAATACTCTACATTTATTTGGGTTCATAATTAAATTGGTCTTGTGTATCTCTTCAAGTATCTATAGTTGAATTCCGTTATACATGTTGGTTCCACTAAGTGTTGACCACATACTCTACCACAAATGTTAAAGTTCCATCACTAGCAACGCACAAAATCGGGTTGTCTATCCTCGTTCATTCCACTAGAAATTTTCTATAGTTGAAATCCTTCAATAAAGTAGAACTTAAAGTTTTCACAATCGCAAAATCACCCCATATCTCAACTCACAAAGATTTCAAAATGTTAATTCCTCTAACATTCTCCAGTTAGTTTTATCAAACATGAACTATAAGTCAAGATATCCTCTAACACATTACCTTTCTCCGATGATATAACATAGTAAACACTTCAAATATAACTCCATCAAAGTCATTCACTAATGCAATGGATGTATAATCGCAATAAATCTCAATTTATGGGTAGGATAATTTTTGTTCATAAAGAATCAATCTTCTCAAAGCACACATTGTTACCGTTCCATTCTGAAGCAATAAACATCTCAATCACTCTTTAAGGCATTTCAATGAATAATGAATTATTAAATCCACTATAATGGTAAAACTCGACATATCCACTAGAAAATAATAACACAGATCATATCCTCTAGATAACGATAATACTAGTCAAATCCATTAAGCAATACCAATACTGAAGTTGTCATCAACTCCCGTTTCAACAATTAACTCGCAACAATTAAACTCGTTCCACTCTTACCAATCCATCGAGAAAGTATCTTTCTATGCCGAATAGTTAACACGGCAACTACCTGAGAATCCATCAATGAATCTCTAATAATATACCAATCTCAACCACTCAAAATAACCCAAGGTTCTCCTCAAGAAACAAGTACCACTCAAGGGGAAATACACTTAAAATCTCACAAGGAAAGGATATCTTCTAATTTAAATGCAAATATTTCACTACTAACTCCATAAACCAACTACCAGGCACTCGTGACAACAATTTACAAATGTTTAATGCATAAATAGCATGAAGGCTAAACACATATATCTACCATGCTTAACTAAAACACATTAGCATATAAAATTCCACCATAACACTATCAAAATCTTGCTATAACAATATAGCTAAACCAGCAAGTAAAACATGCTCACAACTTTGCACATTACAAGTGCGCAACACTCTATCAATCACCAAACACTTCCCCTTAAGAGTAGACACCTCTAACACATAAGGTAGAGACTCAGGAGACAAATACAATCAAGAAGCAAAGTGCATAGACACATAAGAATGCGAAGAGCCAGGGTCTATAAGTGCTCGTGCCCTCAAACTAGACACATAAATTATACCTCTTATCACATTAGAAGAATCTGAAGCCTGTTGTTGAGTGATGGCAAAGACACGACCCTCCACCTTGGGCTTCCCTGAAGAATCCCTCTTCTGGCCCTGAGAAGACCCAACTACACTTCTCGAAGACTGATTATCAAACCTGGGACAATTCCTCTGAAAATGACCCAACTGACCGCAATTCATACATCTACCTTGTTTCTTCCAACATTTCTCTTCCGAATGCCCTTCTTTTTTACAATAGTTAGAAACCTTCTTATTTTGACTCCCTGAAGTGTTACCTTGATTTCTGTTACCCGATTGCCGTTTAGAAGATCCCCTAAACTGTGAAGATGCTCCTTGATTTCCTCTATTATCACCACGTTGTTATTGTTGTGGTTGTTTCCCTTGTCCTCCTTGTCTTCCTCCACCCTTTTCTTCCATCTTTCTCTTGTGTTCAACTATATCATGCTCCACCTGGTAAGCACGATCAATCGCATCTTGCAAGTCCTGAAATTTGTGGGAGATAAGCTGTGTTCTAATCACTGTTCTCAACCCTTTCACGAACCTCATAGTCTTCCTTTCTTCAGTAGCTACCAAGTAATGACAATGCCTAGCCAATTCAGTGAACTTGGCAACATACTCAGCTACCGTCATCATATTCTGCTCTAAGTTAAGAAACTCAACCTCTTTCCGATCTTGATCTACTTTTGGGATGAAATGTTCTTTGAATTTCTTCACAAAAGTCTCCCAAACATAAGGTACATGTGCTTCATCCCAACTAACTTTAACCACCTTCCACCAATACTCTGCAGCTCCAATTAATTTGTAAGTAGAAAATCTGACTCTATCCTCTTCAGAACATTATAAAACATCAAAGATTTTCTCCATAGATTCAATCCATCCCTCAGCTTTAGTAGCATCAGGCTCTCCATCATATCCCATAGGCTTCATTTTCAGAAACTGTTCTAACCCGTATCTTGGTGGTGCTTGTTCTCCTCCTTGCCTTTGATCATTAATTGCTTTCATAGCGACTTCAAACATACCTTGGAACATGTTTCGAGCCTCTTCTCTAACATTATCTTGACCTGAAGGCCCAGACTGATCACCCTCGGTTCCAACCATTTTCAATAAGTACCTGCATAAGACACTCAATGTTACTCACTCTATACCCCACTACCCGCCTAGGTCATTTAGTCATTCTAGACCATCTACAACCTAGCTCTGATACCAACTGTCGTGCCCCAGACCCGTGGTCCTACTTGGCCCCACGCTCGGGACACGATTGGAAGACGTCATAAAACAATTTAAAGGAAATTTTTCGAAATATACTTTCATAAAAAGGATCACACGACCAACACAACTACTTAAAACTTGACTTGAAGTCATAAAACAAACCAACTTTCACAACGAGTACTGAGCCACTTGGCCACAACTTTACTTACAAATATACAACACCGACATCTACTAAAAGAGATGATACAAAACTAAGTCACGGGTACACTACCCAAAAGGTGTTACATTTACATAATGTATCCTTTAACATACACCCACTTCCCAAAAGTCTTACCAAAGATCCTTTTCCCGACGTCCTCCCTGTGTGTGAACTATCCCCTGGGCTCCTTGTCTAAAACGGTAAACAAATAAGGGGTGAGAATAAATCTCAGTAAGTTACTAAAATGCAACTACATTACATGCTTATATGATAAACATAAAGGAACAATGTCACAAATGATCATATAGCATATAACACATAATATGAGAGGCTCCCTATCGCCAACCGTCCCATACCGGTTGGAAATAATGACCAACTCATCATACAACACATAGTGTAGGAGTAAACACTCCTACGAGGATACCAAGCCAAGGTTTACCGAAATAACATGATCATCAGAGAAAACCATCTGAGAAAACCATCTGAGAAGACCATCTGTCTGAAACCATCTGAGCAGCATAAATAGCTGAAGCCGGGATCCCAAAAACCAAACCATATCCAACAGAGCCAAAGTAACAACGGGCAGCATCAATAGCTGAAACAGGTTCCGGAACCATATAACATAACAACAACAATAGTGGGAGAATATGACACAAAGTCATACCCCTAAATGCTCACGCGAGGGAGCGAGTTCATCCCATCCAAGGCCAATCTGGACTGAGGAAATAGGTCCAGTGGAAAAGCCTTATAGTGCACTTAAATGATGCCACTACAATGCCTTCCACCTCCACTCGATAACATCCCAAACCTGGGAAATAGGACCAGTGGAAAAGCCTTATAGTGAACTTGGCTAGTGTGCCACTATAATGCTTTCCACCTCCACTCGATAACACACAAAACCAGCTGGACTTTCAACAAAGAGCACAGTAATAAATACTTGCTAAAACAACAACCAGGGCATGATTCCATAGAAGGAAACCACACAAGCTCATCATAGAGAAGTAAACACGTTTTCACAATAATGTGCACAATCTTGACATTAAGTCACCACACAATCCATCTACACAATCACATTAAGTCAAACCCGATCACAAAGGACCAATTCTATCATTTTGATACCTCATAACAATTATCTAGGCATCCTAGGACATCGCCTAAGACCTAGCCCAATACTTAACGAAAAACAAACAAGTTGTTAAAACTCAGACTGCTCGGCCGCTCTACTTACTTGACTCGGCCGAGCGGATCAGTCGAGTCCTTTACTTTGATCGGCCGCTCTCCTAGAACTCAACATTCAACAATAAGGGGGTCGGCCGCTCTAATTTACTGACTCGGCCGCTCCACTGCAGAATGGCCAATTCCCAGGAAAAATCTAACAAAGTTCACTTTCATTACCAAGTTGTTACCCAATCCTAAAGCACAACAACATCATTATAACTTCACAACACTACCATACCAACCTCATCTAGCATATACCCATAATAATAAAAATTATTACTACTCCCTCCGACCCAAATTTACAAGTATAATAAAAGTTATTACTACTCCCTCCGTCCTAAATTTACAAGTATAATAAAAGTTATTACTACTCCCTCCGTCCCAAATTTACAAGTATAATAAAAGTATACCAAAACATCATTTCACCACATATTAAGCATATATAGCATGATTATGACCATTTTAACACTTAAAGGGGGGATTAGTAACTTACCCATTTACGAAAATCACACTGACAAATGATTTTTGTTCGGTCTATATTGATCACCTAGTCAAGATTCACAATTGTACGACGTCCGATAATCGAATTTGAGATGGAAATGGATTTTACGACGAAAGTTAAGTTGGTAAACTCAGCTTCGTTCTCTACTGCCTTTCCTATGTTTTTGTAAGTGTTGTTAAAGAAACATAGCTTTCTTAGTTACTAGGAAATGAATAAATATAGCGGTGTGAGTTGGTTCTATGGATGCCACGAATCACTCAACTTAACCCGGGCAGTCGGTCAAAATTCCATTAGGCTATACACTTCTTCCTCTTCTTTTTTTTATTTTAATGGGAGTATGGTATTATAAAATACAACCATGGAAGACCCACTGAATTTCCTCGGCCCAAACATTTTCAAGAAGGCCACGTGATACTAAACTAGATTGTCCAAGGCTATTGGTTGGTCAAAGAAAAGTCAACATGATTCAACCTTTTCTATTGGATGAGAATTCAGCCATTTTGACAGATCACCTGGACTGATTCACACAGTCAATTTACACAAACAATGTGGATATGGAAATCTTTATGAGTCTAGTTCATAATGCACTTTTCGGTTCATCAATCGGAATTTTCTACACAAAGTTATGCCCGTTTTAATGCAGACTAGTCGAGCTGCGAACAATTCCGAGTTTGACTATATTTTTATAATTTTTTGTGCTATTTTGCTTATTTAAAAGGTATATAAAACACAAGAAATAATATACCAAAATCATAGACATGTCAAATAGTAGCAAATAGAAATGCTACCTAAATGACATGCAATAATGATGCGAAGCCCAAAAAGAAAGTAAACGCTAACTAAGCTAAGCATGACCGCTCGCTAGGTTCTTACAAGAAAATTAGGGTGAGTTTTGGGGTCGTTACAGTAATTATTGCCGACACCACTTTTCCGACACTTAAAAAAGTGCCGAAAATAGCTTTTCCGACACTTTTTTCACATTTTCAGCACTTTTTAAAGTGTCGCTAAAAGTCATTTTTGTTGTAGTGAGATGTCTTTCTCATTATTATTTTCATCTTTTATTATTTTAATGAGCCTTACCGGCTCATAAGCTTCTAATTGACATTATTATTATTAAAATGAATGTTTGTTTTTTTAACAAACGACAAATAATATTCATTCACAATAATAAAAGAAATGACACTTCACCAAAATCGAAGACCCATTCTAAATATACGTAGATGTTTCATTTCTTAAACGACAACAAATACATTTTTGATCCAAATTTTGAGACGTTTGGATTCTAATCCAAGTAAAATTTGGAACTGCCTCCATCCCCCATCGTGTAATATTTTGCGCTGAGAACCTGACATATTAGAAAATCCGGGTTGACACTGATGAGCCCGAGCTTGTTAGACCGGGGCCAAGCCCGGGCGAACCAGACCGATCAAGCTATTTTAACCGGACCATGAATCTCGAGCCCGAACCGGCGAACTCGGGGAAGCTAGTGACCGAGGATCGAGCATAATCGGAGATCCGGCTCGAGGAAGGCTTTGCCTCCCGTCATTCACTAATAAGCCCGGGAATTGCACTTTACAGCTGGCAAATACGTCCAAGGGACGTTAACGATCCGTACCTGTCAGACCACGATCACGAGTGGTGGACCCATCATCCAATGAGATCCTGGCACGTGTCCCAAGTCGGTTAATGTCCAGATCTTCTCCTTTTATTCTCTCTATTCTATTACCTATAAATACTCTTTTACGCCCCCATGGGCAAGGTACGTATTCTAACCCTAATTCACACACACAAGGCATTCACAAGCCTTTCTTCTTAGGTTTTCCTTAGAGATCTTACTCTCACACCCGAGGGCCTAAGCCGGATTCAAACCCGGCTCTGGTCTTAACGGTGTTTTTTTTGTGTTGTGATCCAGGAACCGGAAATATCATGTTGGAGATCCCTCTCCTTGACCCCAGATTTTCAGGGCGTCATCAGTGGTTCCATTGCCGGGAAACGAAAATCTTCCTAGTGAAATCTTCTTATTTTATTTGCTTTTCCAGTCTAGTTCGATTCGAATTTTCTATTGCAAATTACCAATTCCAGCTTTGTTTATTTCATCTTAAGCTTTAACAATTCGATCAGTCGGATTCTTCTGTTTTTTACGGTTCTTAAAGCGTATTCAATTCTCTCTGATTGACTCTTGATATACAAAATTTTTGCAATGACTGGAAAAGAAATTTTGAATCCGAATCCTAGCCCTTCGAAACAAGTGCCTCAGGGATCAATCTTCGCCAGATTGGGAGATAAGACGCTTAGCGGCAACTCTTATACTCCCTCTCAAAAGGCAAGAAGAGAGGCGGATCTGAGAGATCATAGTAAAACTTCAAGAGCTCTCAAAACTCAAAAAACTCCCGTCACTCCCCTCACTCCCGACCAAATTCAAAAGAAAATTCAAATCCTAACGGATAGGCAAAATCTGGTGGCGGAAGGCCTGAAGTTAAATTTGGCCTTAGAGGAGCTATTTAATGCCGAGGCTAACGCTGGAATTCCTCCTGAAAAATCAAAACTCATGGTCTGACAAGTTCTAAAAGCAGAGCCAGTAGAGTCGTAGGAGAAAAAAGGCGGACAATCCTCGTGGAGGATGATGACGAGAGGGAGGAAGAAGAGGGGGAAAGTGAGGAAGGAGAATCACAGCCTAGAAAACCTAGAGGCCAGTTTAAAGGGAAAGCAATTGTTAAAACCGGTGATAAAATTACAGAAACAATGAAAAGGGATAGAACAGGGGAGGTGACTGACCATAAGTTCCAAAGAATGGTCAAAGATTTATGGGAGTCCAAGCAAGGAGTAACAAAGTGCGTTGGACCCATAGATGCTTTTGCCTCGTGGATTGCTGATTCACCAATTCAGCGGGGAAAGGTCCCAAAATTAGACGCCTACGATAGCTCTACTAATTCAAAGAGTCATGTAGGGCGGTTTGAAGGACAAATGGCCTTATTTTCCACAGATGAGGCCGTGAAATGCAAAGCCCTCGCCTCTACCTTCAAAGGAAAAGCACTAGAATGGTTGTTGTCCCATAGACCGCGGTCTATTGACAGTTATGAACAACTGCGGGGTTCTTTCTTAAACTCGTTCGCGGGCGCAGGGGAGGCCGCAAGGCCAAAATCGGATCTATGCGGTGTAAAGCAACATCCCGGGGAAAGTACGAAAGCATACATTACCCGTTTTCGGAAAATGACCGAGCAAATTGTGGACTTAACAAAGAATGATATAGAGTTATGTTTTCTGGGAGGATTAACATCATATACCTTGAAACAAGAATTTGCCTGCCGGAAGCCAGAGGGGACGGAGGAAATGTATAACAGAGCCATTGCAATGGCCGGAGTTGAACACTCATTCATGCTAGACGCCCGCAGGAGTGTCAAAGACAGAATTGAGCCCGCGCCAGACTTCAGAAATTATTCAGGACATTCAAGGAACAACAATGCCCGGGGGAGAATGAAACATGGGGGCATGCAAAATTACAAAAGAGGGGACGATTCCGCTTTTACCCCCTTAATTGCCCCAATGACAGAGATACTGCGGGCAGAAATGCAACCCAACCGCCCCCTCAAGAGAAAAAGCCCTATGAGAACTCAAAAAATAAATGGTGCGGGTATCATGAAGATCACGGGCACACAACAGATGAGTGTTTTCAGCTGAAGAAAATCATCCAGCAAAAAATAGAGGCCGGGGAGTTGAAAAAATGGATTGCAGGATCGAGCAATAGCGGACATTCCCCACGGGGAAACATCCATCAGATAAGGCACAATGACGCAGACGGGGAAGAAAGATATGACATCCAATACATTGGAGAGGAATCCCCAAGCAACACTCAATTGTCCAACCAGATCAAGCAACTGGAAAAAGTGTTTTTAATCCCTGCCTACCCACCGGAACAAGAAGAATTTATTGGGTTTAAGATAAGCGAGCTGGCCTCCACGCTCTTTCATTCCACCCAACCCTTAACAATCAAAATGTCTATTAGACGGGCGGACATCAGCAGAGTATTGATTGACACGGGGGCCTCGCAAGATATCCTTTATTTCAACTGTTTGGAAGAGATGGGAATGTCTGAGGCACACCTTACTATGTACGCTGGTCTGCTTGAAGAGTTCACTAATCACACGGTCAATGTCAAGGGAACAATAGATTTCGATGTGACTATTGGGGTGAAGCCACTTGAAAAACTGCTCGGATAACTTTTATGGTGATCGCTTTGAAATCCCAGTACAATGCAATACTTGGAGTGACTGCACAAGCAGCACTGGGAATCGTGGCTTCAATCCCGCACCAGAAAGTAAAATCAGTACACCCGCAGGGATAGCATGTATTGAGAACAAGCCCGAGCTCTTTTTAAAAATCATTGAAAAGAAAAGAAGAGAGAATGCGGGGATGAACAGACCAGGGGTTCAAAGAAAGGAGAAAAGGGCGAAACCAAATGGAAAAGAGATCCAAGATACTGCTATGATTGGGACCCTGTCATTTCACTCCACCCGGGCAGAATTCAAGCAGAGCAGAGCAGGAGAGCCCGCTGCAGGGCAGCCGAGGCCGAGCAAATAGAGATTGTGATTGACTCACTGCATGACAGAGAGGTGGCAGATATCCAACCTAATGATGCGTTGGAAGATGTAGTCATAAATCCAGCCTACCCCGAGCAAACCGTGAAAGTGGGCCTAGAAATTCACCCAGATGAAAGAAAGATCTTGATAGACTATTTGAGAAAAAGTTTGGATATTTTTGCTTGGACCGTGGAGGATATGAAAGGGATAAGCAGAGAAGTAATCTAGCATGAATTGAACGTCGATCCTACTTTCATAAGGATCCTTAAAAAGGAGAGGTATTTTTCGCCCAAAAAGAAAGCCGCGATCAAAGTGGAGGTGGAGAAATTATTGAAAGCAAAGATTATAATCCCAATCAAATACCCGAGGTGGTTAGCCAACGTGGTCATGGTAACAAAGGCTAACGGAAAATGGAGAATGTGCGTGGATTTCACAAATTCGAACAAATCCTGTCCCAAAGATTGTTACCCGCTTCCCCGAATAGATCAGTTGGTAGATTCAATAGCCGGGCATAGGGTGCTAAGCTTCATAGATGCATACTCGGGCTACCATCAGATTAAGATGAAGGAAGCAGATATCCCTCCCTGCGCTTTCTATGCTGCGGGCAAAACTTACACCTTCAACAACATGCCATTCGGGCTCAAAAATGCGAGCGCATCGTATCAAAGGATGGTAGGGATTGTCTTTGACAGTCAATTGGGCCGGAATCTGGAGGCTTATATTGACGATATGGTGATCAAAACAAAAGAGTCTTCCCATGAAGTTGATGTGGCTGAAACCTTTGACAATCTCCGGAAAAACAACATGAAGCTTAACCCGTCAAAGTGCGCATTTGGGGTAATAGTAGGAAAGTTTCTGGGCTTTATGGTAAATCAAAGGGGAATCGAAGCAAACCCGGAGAAAATTCAGGCCTTGATAAACATGCAACCTCCAAGATGCATCAAGGAAGTACAAAAATTGAATGGGCGGATAACGGCTCTAGGAAGGTTCATCTCAAGATCGGCAGAAAAATGTTTGCCTTTCTTTAAAGCATTAAAAGGAGGAAAAGATGAAAGATTTGAATGGAATGAAGAATGCAGGAATGCCTTCGAGCAAATAAAGACTTACCTGGGGAAACCACCTTTACTGAGCAGCCCGGCCACAGGGGAAGAACTTTATATCTTTTTGGCAGCAACAGATCAAGCAGTGGCCGCTGTACTGGTAAGGGAGGAAGAGGGCGTCCAAAAGCCCGTCTATTATGTCTCTAAGGCACTATCGGTAGTAGAAGGCCGATACCTGAACATTGAAAAATTAGCTTTTGCTTTGTTAATGGCTGCTCGGAAATTGCGGGCATACTTCATTGCCCATCCGATCACGGTTTTCTCAGATGCGCCATTAAGGAGAGTCTTGCACAAGCCCGAATCTTCGGGAAGGATGTTGGAATGGTCCATAGAGCTCACGGAGTTCCAAATCACATACTCACCGCGGAAGGCGATAAAGGCGCAGGCACTCGCTGATTTTGTGGCAGAAACTACCTTTGAGTTAAGACGAGATGAGCCCGAGAAGGACAAAGCAGTAAGACCAAGCAAACGAAAGAACCATGAGGTTAAGGACCTGAGTGAGAAACCAAAAGATTGTTGGAAGTTGTATGTAGACGGATCTGCGGGCAAAATGATCAGTGGTGCGGGAATTCTCTTGGTCGCCCCGGAAGGGCAAAAGTTTAAAAGGGCTTTAAGATTCAAGTTCCCGGTTTCAAACAACCAAGATGAATATGAAGCTTTGATTGCGGGTTTGGAGTTAGCCCGAGATTTGAAAGTTCCAAAGTTGGTTATAAGTAGTGATTCACAGCTCGTGGTAAACCAAGTGAAAGGAGAATATGAAACTAATCACCTAGTACTAATCAAATACAAGGAGCTCACTGAAATTTTGTTGAAAGGTTTTGAGTTTCACGAGCTAAATCAAGTAAGCCGGGCAGATAATTCCGAGGCAGATCTTCTGTCAAGAATCACGAATGAGGAAATCACCAAGCTCGGTACTGACTGCTGGATCGAGTTCACTGAGGCCCCAGCCATTGACAGGGTACAGATTAACAACTTGGACGAGTAAGAAAAGGATTGGGTTGATGAAATGCAGGCATACGTAGAGAATCAAGTCCTCCCCGACGACCCAGACCGAGCGAAAATCCTGATGAAGCAGGCCGCCAGGTACACGGTCATTGATGGAATCCTCTATCGAAGATCTTTTTCAAAACCACTGCTGAGATATGTTAAGACCGGAATGGTAACCAATTTGTTATACGAGGTCCACGAGGGAGTATGTGGAGGGCATCCGGGAGCCCGAACGCTTGCTGATAAAATCCGGTTTTTGGGATACTACTAGTCGACAATAAGGCAGGACGTGGAGGAATATGTCCGCAAATGCGACCAGTGCCAGGCCTCTACAGAGCAAACGTTGTTAGTTCCTACTTGGGCATTCGATATGTGGGGGATTGATATGATTGGGCCGTACCCTAAAGCCCCCGGAGGAGCTCAAATGGTAGTAGTGGCGGTAGATTGCTTTACAAAATGGGTAGAGGCTAAAGCATTGACTAGTACTACGGAGGCAAACGTCATTAAGTTTGTACATGATCATATCTATTGTCGTTTTGGATTACCGCGGGCTATTGTTTCGGATCATGGACCCCAGTTTCAAAGAAAGTTCACAGCTGAATGCAGAAGGCTTAACGTGGAACACCGCCAATCTTCAGTGGCAAGACCGCAAGCAAACGGCTAGGCCGAGGCCGCCAACAAATTACTCATGACCGCCCTCCACAAAAATTTGACAGGAAGAAGTGGACGTTGGTTGGATGAACTTAGCACTGCTTTATGGCCCGTCCGCACTACAACAAGAAACTCAACTGGGGAGACCCCTTTTTGTTTAACATATGGGTCGGAGGCAGTAGCGCCAGTGGAGGCCGCGTTACCTACGTATAGGGTTGCTCATTTCGATGAAACAAAGAATGAGGAATCTCGTCGAAGAGATCTTGATTACCTCGAAGAGAGACGCCTCCGAGCAAGAGAAAGAATGGTTAATTACAAACAGAAGGCTAAGATTCACCATGACAAGAGGGTAAACAAACGGTCATTTGCTGTGGGAGATTGGGCATAAATTGAGGTCACAGGCAAAACGCCCGGGTATAAAAAACTTTCACCAAATTGGGAAGGACCTTATCAAATTGCCCGGATCATAAAAGAGGGGACTTACAGGCTTCTCACCACAGAAGGGAAAGATTTAAAGAATGCTTGGCACAGTGATCACTTGAAGAAATATTACCCTTAAGAGATGAACTCCCTGGATCTAGAAAGAATATTTAGTTAGAAATTTATCTTTTTCCTATCTCTCTATTGTAATAGGACTTTGATGTAACAGCTCTATGAGCAAGCATTCCTTAAAAGAGTAATGATATTATGTTTGTTACGTTTCAAAGAAAGACTAGACTTGTATCTCAAAGAAAAGCAAGTGTTTGGCAAAGTATAACAAAGTGCCATGCCGTTGCATGACTCTCCATGCACGATGCGCGGTCATACGCCCTCGAGCTAGACCGCAAGCCCGTCAAGGGAAATACCGTTGCATAACTCTCCATGCACGATGCACGGTCATACGCCCTCGAGCTAGACTGCAAGCCCGTCAAGGGAAATACCGTTGCATGACTCCTCATGCACGATGCGCGGTCATATGCCCTCGAGCTAGACTGCAAGCCCGTCAAGGAAAATACCGTTGCATGACTCCTCATGCACGATGCACGGTCATACGCCCTCGAGCTAGACCGCAAGCCCGTCAAGGGAAATACCGTTGCATGACTCCTCATGCACGATGCGCGGTCATACGCCCTCAAGCTAGACCATAAGCCCGTCAAGGGAAATACCGTTGCATGACTCTTCATGCACGATGCGCGGTCATATGTACTCGAGCTAGACCGCAAGCTCAAAAAATTATGGCTAAGTTTAAATTTATCCTATTATAAAAATACGAAGGGGAATATGTAATAAGAAGTACTCAAGCCAAAACATAACGAAGGGAAAATTGAGGAAAGCAAAACACATGTGATAATATAACAGCAAAAACGATCAAAATACCAAGGGGTATATCAACAGTAATAAAGTGTACGAAATGTTGAGAGATATATGCTATTACAAAAATACCCAGGACGCAGACCGGTCTGATTTTCAGGTTGCGGAGGGAGGATTGACTTCCACTTCTGGAATAGATTCAGAGGCAGCAGGATCAGATGCAGAAACGGCATGAGCTTCAACCAAAGCAGAGGCAAAAGTGGAAAAGGGAAGAACAATACCTTTAACATAGGGGCCACCGGGGCCGAAAACCTTTTCCAGAGCTGCGGCCAAAGATAATGCGGTCTTGTCAACTGAAAACTGTAAATCATCAATCTCCTTCAATAATTGCTGGACGGTTACAGGTGAGACCGGAGGAAGAGCATTACGGACCGATTCAGGAAGGGCTGCGAGCTGGTAGTCAGCAAAGGGCACGAGGGAATGACCGATAAAGCACTCGAGATCCGTGGCCACAATAGAACAAATAATCGTTATGTCTTGGGCAGTATATTTTCCCGTGGCCGCAAGATTACGGGCAACTGTATGAATCGCTTGTTCGTATTGTTCCACGCCCGCAACGTCTAACCGATCAGAAAGCTCCTTAGAATCTTCAAATTCTTTGACCGCCGCGGCTCTCTCCTCCTTCAAGACAAGCTCTTGGTCTTTCTCAAAGCGCATCTGGTCAAGCAGTTTGCCATCCAGCTCATCCATTTTGTTCGACAGCTCCTCGACTTTCTTCTTTTCCGCCTCTAAGGACCTCAGAAGCTCAGCATTGCAGGCATCGACACTCGCCTTCTCAGCCTCAGCTTGTTCTTTAGCTTCCCTAGCAACAGTCAGATCGTTGTTTAGTTTGGATACTTCTTTGGCTGCGCTCATAACCTCTGCATTCTTGCTTTTCAACTCCATGCTTGATATGTCCAGGGCTTTGGTTAGCTTCTGAATCTCTTCCTTTGCATCAAGCAACTCTCTGTTCCTCGCGGCGATCTGGACGGCATCTGCCTCATGACGAGTGTGCAGATAAATAATATCATTGGCAACCTACAAAAAACAAAGGAAGTTATACCGGGGAAAGAAAGGGACCCAGTGACAAGCAAAGTCATGAAAATACCTCGGTCAGGGCCAAGCCCGCATGACCCGTAGCAAAAATAGGATTTGAGGCAGCCAAGACTTTCTGTTGATAATCAGAAAAATGAAGGCGGTGTAGTAATCAATCACCCACATAAGCATTAGCGCTTCGGCGGCTTTGGAGATCCACCCCATATACATCTGGAGCTTTGGCAATTTTAAGACCAAATTCCTTGGCGCTCTCTCGATCTTCAATCAATTCCACCGGATAAAGATTAGAGCACATAGTCCCTTTTGTGGGGGACAGAACGGTGAAATCGGAAGAGGAGATGGTCTTATGATGTTCGTCTTTTTGTGATAACGCGGGGTCCCCGGTTGCGGACCTCTTTTTTGATTGCTCAGGAGGAATAATGCCCGAATCCGTAGAAGTTTGAGTAGAGTGGCCGGTACCGATCAAACCTTTGCCGCGGCCAGTACCACGGGGATTTAGTGGCAAGTTCCGAGTCAATGTAGGCTGAGAAAAAACCACCGCTCCGGTTTTATCAACTTTGTCCGTGACGGGGACTTTATTCCCCGGAGCCTCCGTCATCTTTAGAGCGTCCGCTCTCCTTTGTTTCTCAGCAAGAGCGACAGCCCGGGCCGCTTGCTTGATCTCGGTGGCAGATTTTGGAGGCATTGTATCAGTTGGATCTGCAATCAAGGATAATGATCAGATAAATAAAAATAGAACGAGGAAAACAAGAAAAGCAATCTGAAAGAGTACAATAAAAGAGACCGAGTAAACCAGGGTCAGGACACGTCTCCCCCTAATTACAAGCAGAGCACTCAGAAACAAAAGCAAATGACTGATGAATTTTCCAGTCAGGATCTCGCAACAAAGGGGCCATGTTAACCCTAGGCTCGGGGCCAGAAGCACCACTTGGAGCCACCCCGGCAAAAATCAAAAGCTCTTCATTATTTATGATAGCTTGGACGTCAAAGACCTGAGGGATTTCAACTGCCTGGCCATCCTGGATAACTCTCCTTTTAAACCGATCAAGATAAGCCTCCATAGCAGCACTAAGTTCGCGGCCTTCCGCAGGATCGGGAAAAATCTTTTGGGAGACCGAGATGGGAGCTATATTATTCGGATGAGAGAAAGGCCAGCCTAATCGATTTTGAACAACAAGGGGAGATCTTTTCCATTGATCAAATTTATTCGAAGCGGCGGAAAAAATCTTCTCAGATCGCGGTTTGGTCTTCAAGCTTAAGCACCCCGCAGTTATTTGGTGAGTAAAGTAAATACGAAGGGCGGATAAAGAAGGTTCATATCCTAGAACGCGGCTTACGACTATAAAAGATACCAAATAGCGAATGGCATTTGGGGTCAAATCCATCGGTAGGCAGTGAGTAAATTCAAGAAATTCACAAATGAAAGGATCTAGGGGAAGGCGGAGCCCGTTTTCAAATTGAACCGGAAAAAAGACACAGGCAAGGTTCTCTGTCCAGACCAAAGAGGGAGTCATCGTATCACCTCCTATGGGCGACTCATACTCACCCAGACCGCTGACAAGATAGACTTTGGAGTCAATACGAAATTGTGACAAAAACTCATCATCAGAATCCTGCTCATCCCCATCTCCTAAGCCCGCACCAGAGCAAGATGTACCTGCTTGATAACTGCCCTATTATCCGGACCCTCAGGAAAAGAATCTACAATCCTAACTGGAGAACGAAGCAAGTTAACTTTGTGGGCGGTATCAGGGGCCAATCTCTCTAAATGCTCGCGTGAATCCGTAGGGGTACCAGAAGACCCTTCTTCATCGACGTCTTGGGCAGGCTCATCCAACAAAAAACTGTCTTCTTCGTCAGCCCGCTCAGAAGCATCCCCGCTGCTGGTCACTTCGATCACACCAGCATTCATGGGAATATCGTGGTCTTGGTCATGGACAGGCAAAACATCATCCAGAGGGGTATCCAGCCAAGTCCGGGAATCAGTCCCGCTTGTAGATACACGGTCTCCACCTAACCTCACCAACCTTCTAGCATTGCCAGCCATATCTACATTATTTGGGAATCGAGTTAATACGGCCTTCACAAAAATCCCTAACTGTTCCTAACCCCCCAGAACCCTCATTCTCCCGGAGTCATAGTGGACCGAGGGACGTGTCTCCCACAACAGGGGTAGAATCCAGGAGTCCCACTCGTAGACTGTTCCTATTGTTTTGAAAGCAGACAGAGAAAGCCGTTTTTAAGCATTTATTAAAAATCTATAAATTCCTCCCGTTTTCCGACAACAACCATAGAGGTCCGGACGAAGCATCCGCCCCAGGTCCAGTTCATCCATGGTCGAAGTTAGAAGCTTTTTTCGAGAAACTTTAAAAAATCCAAGGACGAACCAGAGATTCCTAAGAAAATATGATTCAATCGGTTACAAGTTGGAAAAACATTGTTCGTGATCTCAAGACTTTGAGAAGGCGGCGGTTGGAAAAAGCTCAAAATTAAAGAGTTAGCAGTTTAAAATCAAGCGACGAAAGCGAAATCTAAGGCGCTACCTGACAATCGATCGAGCTAAGGAAATAGAAGAATCAATTCGTTGACGTTGATAGCAATAATTTTTCCGAGCGCAATAGCAGAGGGTTAAGGGTGTTGAAAGTTTGTAATGATTCAATTTGGGGTTATTTATATAGCCTAAAATGGGTCGGACTCAACCTATGACCCGGGATTGACCCTACGTGTACCCGGGAAACGAAGAGGCGGGAATTACTTTTTAAAAAATTGATGACGGTGCGCATTAAATGCGTATGTAACGTGTCTTTTCAGCTGCAAAAAGCATGTCAGGTGACTGGCATGAGGGGCCTACCGTCCCATCACCAACTACTATCGTAAGACTCCCGTATCGTTCTACAATGTACCAGAATTCGACCCAGATCGGCCCGGATCGAGTTATAGAGATGTAACTCCTCGCATCGCTCATAAATAAGCTGATCCTTGGAGTTAGGGGCCACTGATGAGCCCGAGCTTGTTAGACCGGGGCCAAGCCCGGGCGAACCGGACCGATCGAGCTATTTTAACCGGACCATGAATCTCGAGCCCGAACCGGCGAACCCGGGGAAGCTAGTGACCGAGGATCGAGCATAATCGGAGATCCGGCTCGAGGAAGGCTTTGCCTCCCGTCATTCACTAATAAGCCCGGGAATTGCACTTTACAGCTGGCAAATACGTCCAAGGGACGTTAACGATCCGTACCTGTCAGACCACGATCACGAGTGGTGGACCCATCATCCAATGAGATCCTGGCACGTGTCCCAAGTCGGTTAATGTCCAGATCTTCTCCTTTTATTCTCTCTCTTCTATTACCTATAAATACTCTTTTACGCCCCCATGGGCAAGGTACGTATTCTAACCCTAATTCACACACACAAGGCATTCACAAGCCTTTCTTCTTAGGTTTTCCTCAGAGATCTTACTCTCACACCCGAGGGCCTAAGCCGAATTCAAACCCGGCTCTGGTCTTAACGGTGTTTTGTTTGTGTTGTGATCCAGGAATCGGAAATATCAAGTTGGAGATCCCTCTCCTTGACCCCAGATTTTCAGGGCGTCATCAGACACGTCCACATCCACCAAACATCTCAAATTTCACAAAGCATCCCTATGTAGTAAGAACAATGATCACCTTTTTGTTGTGAAGATTCATCATTTGCCTTTTCACAATGAAGAAAACAACAAACAAACACATAAACATAGGCTCCCAACGGCGGGGAAAAAGTAACGGCTCCCAACGACGGGGAGAAAGCAACGGCTCCCAACAAAATGGA
Source organism: Campanula takesimana (assembly GCA_026119855.1). Taxonomy (NCBI): domain Eukaryota; kingdom Viridiplantae; phylum Streptophyta; class Magnoliopsida; order Asterales; family Campanulaceae; genus Campanula; species Campanula takesimana. The sequence continues at coordinate 136,809 of JAOWBW010001823.1, read as the reverse complement.
GAAACTTATTATTATAACGAAAAATAAAAAAACTGAAATATGAAATACAAACTAAATGGAAATGAAAACAATAACACAATGGTTTGTAATTTCAGTAATTGAAATTACAAAAAATTGTGTCGTTGCTTAATTAATTAAGGAAGAAAAAGATGAATTTTGTGAAAATCAGAGAAGTTGAGGCAGAGAAGTAAATGAATGTTTAGTATGCGGTATAAAAAAATTATTGCATGTTTAATTTTTGGTCAATTTAAGTATGAGTTTAACCATAAATATATTAAATTTAATTATTTTTATGAGATTGTGAAAATTATAATAGAAGTTTAATAGAGAATCGGATACTTATAATCTTTAAATCTGACACCCCCCCCCCCCAAAATAAAAAATAAAAAAATTAAAATATAATCTTTAGGAGTTCATGTAAATTATTAAATTGTTAAATGTTGGTCAATCTTCAACCATATTGATTAATTAGTCAAACATACAACAATTATGCCAAAACAGAATAGTAATATTTTTAAAAATGATAAGCAATCATATTTTAGAAAAAAATCTTAATCATTGTATGACAACGTCATTTTTTAAGCAAGATTTCACCTTAATTTTGCGTCTATAAAATAAATAATATTAGGGGCAAAAAAAGTCACAAAATCTTGCTTACAAAATCCTAAGTGTAATGATATTATGTGTTTTTAATTAGGTGTGGCGGGTCTATTATCGATGCAAACTATAAAATAACGCCACCTCATTTTATCAACAAAATTTTGTGACTTTATTTTGTGTACTTAGCATTGCTCCTATAAAATTGCTCTATTTCAATATATCCACGTCCACCCTGCAAATTCACCAACTTGTGACGTTAAATTTTTCATCTACCTTTCAAATTAAATATTTAACTTCAGATATTTCGCATCTCGATGTCAATATTAAATCATTTTATGAAGAGTCAATACGAAAGGCTGGATAGTAAACTACTGTAAAATCACAAAATCACGGTTGTCTAAATTTTCATTACATTGTTTTTTTAAAAAATAACACAGTGATAAACTCAAGAGGTGTCACGGTTAAATTGCAGTTTAATTAGTTTTTTCTATTGCATTTTAGCTTTGGCATCTGTTTATGTAATAACCCGAAAAATAAAATTTAATGATAATGATAAAATATCTATTTTTAATGAAATTAGTAAATTAATCAAATTCGGAATCAGTGGACTTTCATGCTAATTGGCCTGTTGGGCCGTTTGGACTTAAAACTCTCTAAGGCTTACATAAGATTTGGAGTTGACTTTGGTTAATGAGTGGGCTGATTTGGATTTCTAAGTATAACATCTTTTAGGGTTTTATTTGAGGCTATTGTGAGGAAATAAAAAATAAAATAAAGTTATTGCAGTAGTTACGGGAGAATACGGATGGGTTGCAATGGAAGGTAGGAGAAACGATTTGTGTCGACATCCTTAAAGTCGGACGCTAGGAGTCTCTGTAAGAGTAGTATAAAAGGAGGCGATGGTTTTTGCTTTTTGTGTGCACTTCTTGGAGAGAAAGAGAGGGAATGAAGTGTAAATCTGGTACGGGGCGGCACGGAGCTGCTTTTCGAAGGCAGGAAGTAGTTGTTGCGACGTTGGGTTTCATCGTTAGGTAAGTCTACTTTCAATCTTTTATTTTATGGTATGAAGTTGTGCTTCAACTCAAAAGAGAGATTGCAAAATAAGAGAACAACATTTGGAATTTGGGGTAAAATGAAATCAAAGAAAGACCATGTCAGTAGGTAGGTCGGTCGAGGCAATTGTGTTGGTTGGGTTTATTAGGGAAGAAGCCTTGATATTACTCAAAGAAAATATTCATTCCATATATAAGGGATATGTGATAAGTGATCAATAAAACAAAAAGAATAAAAAATGATAGAAATCAAATGAATTGAAGTGTGCTCAGAGGGTACGTTCGGTCGGCCGAGCACATACAAGGCTCTCGTATAATGACTATTGGATTTTGACTATGGTGAAACAAAATTTTCATTTAACCCATGTTATATTAATAATTACAGTTTGGTCTAAATGTTTGTAGATTGCCACAATCAAACCATAATTAGAAATTTATACACTAGGAAGGGTCTTCAAGTTATGATGATCGCAAGCAACTCTAAGAGATTAAGAAATGACAATTAGTTATTTAGTTTCGTTAATAATATTAAATATATTTTTATTAGATTTTGGGAAGCCCAAGTGAAGGGCACGTTTCTTCGTACTTCGAGAAAGCTCGCAGTTAAGGTAAGGGATTTACATCTCTTAGTCTTATTGTATATCGTTATCGATTGCCCCTCCATTCCTAGAGTAATTATTGTATTACCACTATGACCGGTAACTTTTGATTGGAATTCACTCCAAGTGATTTCGTCATTGAAAGCTAAGCTTAAATTGACATTGATTTCTTGGTCAATTAAAGAGCCTCATTGATAAAAGAATGATCACTTAATGACACCCATTTATTTATGTGTTATAATTGATATACCATTGACACCTAGTCATGAGGGTTAGTTCATGACATGCCTATGTGGCATTAAACATCGATATCGACACCACTGAAATTGTGGTTGTATAGGTTATCCGGATATACCGAAACATTGATACATCAACTATTGTACCCCTTTGGGTTACTTTTTGAATATTGACTTGACGATAAGAATATTAAGTGATCATAATTGATTTTACGCATTATTGAATATTGAATTGAGCCATGATCCCTTTCTTTGTATTGAGAATAAGGTTATTGTTTGGATTGATTAATTAGTCCGTTTCATTGAAAATTGTTTATTGATACACTCTTTGAGGTCACCCCTTCTTAGAAACCGAAGGGGCGGCGTAGGACCTTACTGAGCATTGTTCGCTCACCCCTTCTTATATTCCCCCCCCCAGGTAAAGAGTACATGATGTGAAACGCAGCGGAATAAACAAGGATTAATCGAAATTAACCCTTAAAAATAATAGGATGAAAGATCCCTCTAACAATAATCCCCAAAGATATTATTCTGCAAGTCAATTGAATGACTTAGGTTTACATAAGATGTGCAAAAGTTACAATTGAATAATAAGATCAAAGAATAATGTTTACAAACCCTAAAATAGGTTTTATACTCCCAAAAACGAAAGCAACAAAAATACCAAAAATACCCTAAAGTGTTTAATTAAATCGAAAACGAAAACTGGGAAAATTCCTGTGCGGCAAGCGAGCGGGCGCTCGCCCTAGACCAGGCGGGCGCTCGGTGTGAATCAGACGATCGGCCAAATATCACCGAGGTAAGCGGGTGCTCGGGTGAGGTCGAGCGGGCGCCTGGTTGCCGAACTGCTCTACTGCGCTGCATCAGTAGATAAGGAATGATTGGATCGCAAGAAAGGACAGTCCGTGGTTCAATCGAAGAGTTTTTATTCAATTGTTTTGTTTTATGTTAGAGCTAGTGGGTTGTACTAGCCGTTGAAGTTTGAATTATAGTTATGCTTCCGCACTGTTTTGAAGGGTGGTTAGATATACTAGCCGTTACAAGTGAATGTTGGATTTGAATTTGTGTTTGACGTTTGGGATTTCCCAGTTTATGGATAAATATTATTATTGAAACGTTTGGGTCGTTACAGTTGGTATCAGAGCTATAGGATTAGAGCTTCAAAGGGGTAGGAACTCTGATATTGAATAGGTTTGATTTGAGCGTTTTTAGGAAGACTAAGATTGCTTGAAGTCAAACTAGTTAATTATGGAAACTTACTATTTTAGGAAAGAACCTAAGATAAAAAAAAAAATCCTCGAGGGGTATGAGGGATATAAGTGAACACTTTGGGAGTGAAACTTGAAGGGTTACACTAGAATGTTATTCTTTTAAGTTGCTTATGCAATTGATGATTATGGTCATATACCTTGAGTTATATGGTATTGATAATGGTTATGTCTTGATTAAGGTTATGGACGGACTTGGAAGAAACATGAAGATGAACTTGAAGCATAGAACACTTAAGAAAAGAGTGATTTAGAGGTATGCACTCAAGATTCAGGAGCTAACTGAAGAATTAGAAGTTCAAGAGGCAAAGAGTGAATCTTACACTAGAGAAGTGGATGCGAGATAAGAAGGCATTTCTAGACACTCGCAAGGAATTGGGAGAAGTCAATGAGACCATGAGTATAATTGGATTATTGAAACGGCCAAGTGAAATTAGTTTTGGTCTAGTGAAATGATCGAAACAAGAATAAAAGCGACATATTGAAACGGTCAAGTGTGAAAGTAATTGGCTTATTGAAACGGCCAAATGTGAATGAAAGTAGGTCTAGCGAATCGACCTGCGATGAATAAGTAAAGTCTAGTGAAATAACTTCCCTAAGTAGAATTGGTCTATTGAAACGACCAGAGATCTAGTAAACCGATCTTTTGTAAAAGTTACGTCTTTTGGGGACGGCCTATTTATGTGAAAGTATTAAGCATAGTAGCAATGCTTGTGTTGGCGTGAGTAATAGTGTTAAATGTGCGAGTTAACCTCGAATAAGTAAGAATGGTCTATTGAAACGACCAATGAAAGTGATATTGGTCTATTGAAATGACCGATGAAAATAGTAATGGACTAATGAAACGACCAATAAGTCTAGTAAAGTTGACTAATGAAGATAGTGATGGTCTATTGCAACGACCAGTGGTCTGGTGAATGACCTATAAATTGAATGTTAGTTTGTGGAGACGATCTATAGTACGAGAGTGCGTGAAAAAGTCTCGTATTCATGATACTAATGATAGTATCATATTATCCGGAAAGTGTTCGAAACGCCAGAGTGGTTGGGTTTATGATGCTAACTCAAGGAAGTATGACGGTGGACGACTATGGTGCTAGATTCACCTAATTGCTAGAATTTGCCCCAACGTTCTTCGATGATAAAGCGCAAAAGGCTCTAAAGTTTTAAGCTAGTTTGAGTAATCAGATTAGATACAGAATCACTCCATTGATTCTACCAACCTATGATCAAGTGTTGGATAAGGGTTTGATTATACCGAGTGTCTCACCATGGGGTGCAACGGTATTATCTGTGAAGAAGAAGGATGGGTCGATGAGGTTATGTATCGATTATCGTGAACTGAACCGTGTGACGGTAAGGAGTCAATATCGGTTGCCGAGAATAGGTGAATTGTTTAACCAATTTCATGGAGCGTGTTACTTCTCAAAGATAGATTTGAGGTCTGGTTATCATCACCTGAGAGTGAAGAAAGACGATATAGACAAGACTTCCTTTAGAACAAGGTATGGTCATTATGAGTTTGTAGTGATGCCGTTTGGATTGACTAACGCACCGACAACGTTTATAGAGCTTATGAATAGAGTATTTCAGAAAGTTTCTGGATAAGTGTGTTTTTGTGTTCATTGATGACATCCTGGCCTACTCTAAAATGAATGAAGAACATGAGGAACATTTGAGGATAGTACTGCAGATTTTGAGGAAACAAAAGTTATATGCTAAGTTTAAGAAGTGCAAATTTTGGCTTGAAGAATTAGCTTTCCTGGGTCATGTAGTGTCCAACGAAGGTATATCGGTGGACCCATCGAAAATTAAACCAGTGGTGAATTGGGAAAGACCGACGACAGTGACTGAGTTTCAGAGTTTCTTGGGGTTAGCTGGTTATTACAGACGTTTTGTGGAAGGATTTTCCAAGATATCATTGCCATTGACAAAATTGATGCAAAAGGATGTTAAGTTTGAATGGACAGAGGAATGCGAGGCCAATTTTCAAGAGTTGAAGAAGCGATTAGTATTTGCGCCGATTCTTACCCTGCCATCGGGGGCAGAGGGTTTTGTGATTTATAGTGATGCTTCATTGAAAGGGTTAGGTTGTTTTTTAATGCAGAATGAGAAGGTGATCGCTTATGCATCCCGTCAGTTGAAGAGCTATGAGAGAAACTACCCAACTCATGATTTAGAATTGGCGGCAATAGTTTTCGCTTTGAAGATTTGGAGACGTTATCTGTATGGTGTACATTGTGAAATATATACAGACCATAAAAGCCTCAAGTACATATTCACTCAGAAGGAGCTGAACATGCGACATAGAAGATGATTGGAGATATTGAAGGATTATGATTGTAACATTTTGTATCACCCAGGAAAAGCCAATAAAGTGGCTGATGCCTTAAGTCGTAAGAATAGGGGAGCTTAGCAGCCATGCTAGCAACCGAAGGAGAGAGGATAGAGGGCGCCGAACATGAATGCTTAGAAGTCAAGATTGACAGTGAGAAGGGCCGTTTGGCACATTTGAGCGTGCAACTAGCGTTGTTAGAAAGAATTAAGGCGGCCCAAGTAGTTGATCCAGAGTTAGTTGAGATCCTAGATAAATTGAAGGATGGCGAGTCATCTGAATTTAAAGTTGGGGGTGACATTATGTTGAGGTATCAATCAAGGATCTATGTTCCAGATAATGAGAGTATTAAATGAGAAATCCTTGAAGAAGCTCATTGTTCTCGATTCGCAGTGCACCCTGGTAGTACGAAGATGTACCAAAATGTGAAGGATACATATTGGTGGATCAACGTGAAGAAAGATATAGCAGACTTGGTAGCTAAGTGTTTGGTGTGCCAACAGATAAAGTGTGAACATCAGAGGTTGGGTGGTTTATTGCAGTCGTTACCGATTCCCAAATAGAAGTGGGAACACATTGCCATGGATTTTGTGGTAGGACTACCAAGGACCCTAAAGGGTCATAACACAAATTGGGTGATCGTTGATAGGTTGACCAAGTCGGCTCACTTTTTAGCTTTCAAAATTACTGATTCCATGGAAAAGTTAGCCAAAATGTACGTTGATGAGATAGTTAGACTTCATGGAGTGCCAGTATCAATTGTGTCTGATAGAGATGCTAGATTCACATCAAAATTTTGGGGAAGTTTACAGAGAGCATTGGGGACTCATTTGAATATGAGTACCGCATCTCACCCGCAGACAGATGGACAGTCAGAGCGGACTATCCAAACACTTGAGGATATGCTTAGGGCATGCTCATTGGATTGGCAAGGTTCTTGGGATGAACATCTAACTTTGGTAGAATTTGCTTACAACAATAGCTTTCACTCTAGTATTGGCATGGCGCCATATGAAGCCTTGTATGGTAGGAAATTTCGTTCGCCGACTTGTTGGGATGAAGTGGGCGAAAGAAAGTTATTGGGACCCGAATTGTTTCAAGTGACTACTGAAAATATACAATTGGTAAAGAAGAGATTATTGACAGCACAAAGTAGACAGAAATCATATGCAGACAAACATCATCGTGAACTTAAGTTTAAGGTGGGAGACCATGTATTCTTAAAGATATCCCCTACGAAGAGCGTTATGAGATTCGGGATCAGAGGAAAGCTTAGTCCGAGGTATGTCGGACCCTTCAAGATTCTTGATCTAGTGGGAGAGGTGGCTTATAGACTGGCATTGCCGCCTGCTCTGTCGGGAGTTCACAATGTTTTTCATTTGTTCATGTTACGAAAGTATGTCCTTGACCCAAGCCATGTCATTGAGTTTGAACGGTTACGTTTTCGAGCGGATCTGAGTTATGATGAAGAACCGATTCAGATTATGGATAAGAAGGACCAAGTGTTGGGAAAACGCATCATACCCTGCGTGAAAGTTCAATGGAGTAACCATTCGATTCGAGAAGCTTCGTGGGAGCTGGAAAGCGAGATGCGGGAGAAATACCCCAAATTGTTCATCGAATGAGGTACGTCAAGTTTAGAGGACTAAGCTTCTTTTAAGGGGGTAAGTATGTAATAACCCGAAAAATAAAATTTAATGATAATGATAAAATTTATATTTTTAATGAAATTAGTAAATTAATCAAATTCGGAGTCAGTGGACTTTCATGCTAATTGGGCCTGTTGGGCCGTTTGGACTTAAAACTCTCTAAGGCTTACATAAGATTTGGAGTTGACTTTGGTTAATGAGTGGGTTGATTTGGATTTCTAAGTATAACATCTTTTAGGGTTTTATTTGAGGCTATTGTGAGGAAATAAAAAATGAAATAAAGTTATTGCAGTAGTTACGGGAGAATACGAATGGGTTGCAATGGAAGGTAGGAGAAACGATTTGTGTCGACATCCTTAATGTCGGACGCTAGGAGTCTCTGTAAGAGTAGTATAAAAGGAGGCGATGGTTTTTGTTTTTGGTATGCACTTCTTGGAGAGAAAGAGAGGGAATGAAGTGTAAATCTGGTACGGGGCGGCACGGAGCTGCTTTTCGAAGGCAGGAAATAGCTGTTGCGACGTTGGGTTTCATCGTTAGGTAAGTCTACTTTCAATCTTTTATTTTATGGTATGAAGTTGTGCTTCAACTCAAAAGAGAGATTGCAGAATAAGATAACAACATTTGGAATTTGGGGTAAAATGAAATCAAAGAAAGACCATGTCAGTAGGTAGGTCGGTCGAGGCAATTGTGTTGGTTGGGTTTATTAGGGAAGAAGCCTTGATATTACTCAAAGAAAATATTCATTCCATATATAAGGGATATGTGATAGACAAAAACTTGTGTGCACACATGCATGATCCGTCTCATCCATGAGATGGGTCGGTTTTTGACCCGACCCACGAACCGGCTCCAGGATCCAGGGGTCGAACCTGCCACGTGGCAGCCTCTCATAGGCCCTTTTTTTTTTTTTAATTTTTATATTATTTGTTTTTGGTTTTTTTTTCGGTTTGTAAAAAGTAATAGTTACTATAACTTAATATAATGACTGTATTCATATAAAGTAACAGTTTGTATACATAAAAGTAATACATATATACAGAAAAGTAACAGTGTTTTTTTCTATATTTTCTTCGTTTGCCAAAAGTAATACTTATTACAACTAAAATGTAACGAACGTGTTACTTATATGTAATAATGTTTATACATAATTGTAACACATATGTATAGAAAAAGTAATAATTCAACCATTTACATTTTTAGAGCTAAAAACACTTGATTAGTGTTACATGTAAAAGTATTACATTATCTATAGAAATATGTTATAATTTCTTTTATTAAAGTGTTACATTTACTTGTACAAACAATTACATTCATATATGAGTTGTTACTTTTCAAATGTTATTTTCTTTCAAAAAATTAAATCAAAATACACAATATTTTACATTTTTGCAAAAGCATTATTACATTTCAGTATAAATGATAATTACATTTAGATATTGTTTGGGTTACATGTAATTATAGTTAGTATTACATTTGAAAAAATGGGTAAAACGAGCTTTTGTTTTTGTAAAACAGGTGTGTTACGTTATCTTATGAACAATGTTACTTTATATGTATACAGTCATTACATTAAGTTATGGTAACTATTACTTTTGGTGAACGGCTGAAAAGCCGAAAAATAATATAAAAACTCAAAAAAAAAAAAAAAAAAAAATTGACCTCTGGGAGGCTGCCACGTGGCGGGTCATGCCCCATGGGTCATGGGTCGACCCGTCTCATGCATGAGACGGATCCCCTTGTTCTCATGGGAGACCACTTCTATGTGATAAGTGATCAATAAAACAAAAAGAATAAAAAATGATAGAAATCAAATGAATTGAAGTGTGCTCAGAGGGTACGTTCGGTCGGCCGAGCACATACAAGGCTCTCGTATAATCACTATTGGATTTTGACTATGGTGAAACAAAATTTTCATTTAACCCATGTTATATTAATAATTACAGTTTGGTCTAAATGTTTGTAGATTGCCACAATAAAACCATAATTAGAAATTTATACACTAGGAAGGGTCTTCAAGTTATGATGATCGCAAGCAACTCTAAGAGATTAAGAAATGACAATTAGTTATTTAGTTTCGTTAATAATATTAAATATATTTTTATTAGATTTTGGGAAGCTCAAGTGAAGGGCACGTTTCTTCGTACTTCGAGAAGGCTCGCAGTTAAGGTAAGTGATTTACGTCTCTTAGTCTTATTGTATATCGTTATCGATTGCCCCTCCATTCCTAGAGTAATTATTGTATTACCGCTATGGCCGGTAACTTTTGATTGGAATTCACTCCAAGTGCTTTCGTCATTGAAACTATCTAAGCTTAAATTGACATTGATTTCTTGGTCAATTAAAGAACCTCATTGATAAAAGAATGATCACTTAATGACACCCATTTATTTATGTGTTATAATTGATATACCATTGACACCTAGTCATGAGGGTTAGTTCATGACATGCCTATGTGGCATTAAACATCGATATCGACACCACTGAAATTGTGGTTATATAGGTTATCCGGATATACCGAAACATTGATACATCGACTATTGTACCCCTTTGGGTTACTTTTTGAATATTGACTTGACGATAAGAATATTAAGTGATCATAATTGATTTTACGCATTATTGAATATTGAATTGAGCCATGATCCCTTTCTTTGTATTGAGAAGAAAGTTATTGTTTGGATTGATTAATTAGTCCGTTTCATTGAAAATTGTTTATTGATACACTCTTTGAGGTCACCCCTTCTTAGAAACCGAAGGGGCGGCATAGGACCTTACTGAGCATTGTTCGCTCACCCCTTCTTATATTTTTCCCCCAGGTAAAGAGTAGATAAGGAATGATTGGATCGCAAGAAAGGACAGTCTGTGGTTCAATCGAAGAGTTTTTATTCAATTATTTTGTTTTATGTTAGAGCTAGTGGGTTGTACTAGCCGTTGAAGTTTGAATTATAGTTATGCTTCCGCACTGTTTTGAAGGGTGGTTAGATATACTAGCCGTTACAAGTGAATGTTGGATTTGAATTTGTGTTTGACGTTTGGGATTTCCCAGTTTTATGGATAAATATTATTAATGAAAAGTTTGGGTCGTTATAGTTTACGTTTCTCTTTCCTTCTCCTTTTTCGCATTCACATAATGGAATCAAAGCAGGAAAGTGTGTTTAGTAAAACAACATAAAAAAAGTTTCTAACCATTATCTTCTTTTTTTGTGATTCGCATTTGTTTTTCTTTCTAAACACTCAAACCGAAAAAAAAAAGTTCACATTAAAAATAGTTCACAAAATTTAACAATATGATTTTATAATGCACGCAATATTTTTGTAAATAAGTAAAATTTGTTTTAAAGATGTGCGGTGACTTTATTAAAATAATTTGCACTCCTTTCAAACGCAGGGACCCAGAACCGCTGCACCGAAATTAGCTGCACCGGATGAAAGTTACATACGTTATGTAAAACGTTTTCTACACAACGTTTTTATTGCACTACACAATGTAAAAACGTCCGAAATCGGGAGCTATCTGAGAAACGTTTTACATTTGCAGTACACGTTTTACATTTGCAGGAGCTAACTCACAAACGTTGTGTAACTTTCACGCGGTGCACGGGTGCAGCTAACTGCTCGGTGGAACAGTTCGAAATCCCAAACGCAGTGCACTTTTATAAATAACTTGCAATTCTTTTAAAATGAACACTGATATTTTTGTAAATAACTGAAACTTAACAACACAACACCACTACCATAGACACTCTTTAACAGATGCTCTGGCACTATCTAAAACAAATGCACAGGCTATCTTAAACAGTACAACTAACACTCTTAAACACTACAACTGACACTCTTAAACACATGCACTCACATTCTTTAAAGTTTAAACAAATGAAGTGGAACTCAATAACACGTGGATTGAAACTCTTAAACATTACAACTGACACTCTTATACAATAACACATGATTAACTGTCGAATAATACTAGGGGCACAATAAAGTCACAAAAACTTGCTCACAAAATCCTAGGTGTAAAGACTTTATTGGTGTTTTCAATTAGAGTGTGGCGGGTCTATTATCGATAAAACCAATAAAATATCGTCACCTCATGTTGTGAGCAAGATTTTGTGACTTTATTTTGTGCCCCTAGCATTGCTCCTAACTAACTGACATTCTTATCACTATAAGTGTTAGGATTGATGATCTAACAATTAAATATCTTGCAAATATTGAAGCATAAAATACTAAAGAAAAGCAATATTGAAAACAAATGAACATAGAGATTTACGTGGAAAACCCTTCTAAACAAGAAGAGTAAAAAAACACGGGCGATGGAGAACAATCCATTATAATCAAACAAGAGTACAAGGAGATAACAAGGTGATAATCAATCACACAATCTCACAATCTCTCAATAATGAATACCCTAGCTTTTCTCTCTAACCCTCTCAAGGTTGCAATAATAAAATAAGACACGCATGACAGCTTTTATAAGTCTAGCCTAAAACCCAATCCTACCCGGATTCGACAAATCTAATCCTTCCTAGATTCGGAATCACCTCTGTCCAGCCCGACACATGTGCGGCCGCCCAGTTTTGCCAGTGCGGTCGCCCAAACAGTCTGAAACAAATCTGGTGTTGAATAAGGCCTTCTGTGCGGTCGCCCATAGCCACTTGGGCGGCCGCCCAGCACTGTTGTCTGCGAACATATTGCCCAGAATAATTGAGAGTCACCCAACAATTCTCCACCTTGACGATCAATCCCGAAAAACTAGTAAACAGAGGGAACATCCCTATCTCTCTCCACCGCCCCGCCCCAAAGGGCATCAATGACTAGTAACCCCAACTAAGTTCAAGCAATGCTCGAACTTAGTAATTTGCACAGGCTTTGTCAGCATATCCGCTGGGTTGTCAACTGTATCAACCTTCTTCAGAACCACTTCACCATTCGCTATTATAGTCCTCACGAAGTGATATTTTATATCAATGTGCTTCGTTCTCCTACGGAAAGAATTCTGATTCTTTCCCAAACAAATAGCACTTTGGCTATCATTGAAAACCTCAGGAGCACCTTGAACAATACCAAGTTCATGAACCAAGCCACCAAGCCATTTGGCTTCCTTGACTGCCTCTATTATAGCCATATACTCAGCCTCGGCAGTAGACAATGTCGTGACTTCCTGCAATCCAGATTTCCAACTAATTGCGGAACCACCAAGACAAAACACATACCCCGTTGTAGATTTTCTGTCATCAAGATTTCCGCCCCAATCTGAATCAACACACCCAACAAAACCATCACTGTTCTTGACATATACAATGCATAAACCTGGTGTACCACTCAAGTATCTCAGAATCCACTTAACAACATTCCAATGCTCCCTCCCCGGATTCCCCATGTATCGACTCATAACGCTCACTGCCTGAGCGATATCAGGTCGAGTACAAACCATAGCATACGTAATACACCCAACATCATTTGAATATGGAACACGTGACATATAATCCATATCATCTTTAGACTTGGGACTATCTAAATAAGATAACCGAAAGTGAGATGCTAAAGGAGTACTTACAGATTTGGCATCCTTCATATTGAATCGTTCTAGAACCCTCTTCACATACTTTTCTTGCGACAAGTACAAGAGTCCCTTCTTTGGATCCCGTTCAATCTCCATGCCAAGAATCTTCTTTGAAGCACCTAAATCCTTCATCTCAAACTCACTTTGCAACATCAAATTCACCTGTTGACATCATTGATATCTTTTGTAGCCACAAGCATGTCATCGACATATAATACAAGATAAATCAATGTGCCATCACTACAACCCTTCAAGTAAATACAACTATCAAATTCACTCCTAGCAAAACCATGGGTAACCATAAAAGTGTCGAACCTTTTATACCACTGTCGAGGTGACTGCTTCAAACCATACAAGGATCTCTTCAACAGGCAAACATGATCCTCCTTACCCTCGACAACAAACCTTCCAGGCTGGCGCATGTAGCTCTCCTCCTCAAGCTCCCCATGTAAAAAAGCCGTTTTTACATCTAACTGCTCAAGCTTTAGATCTTGCATCGCCACAATGCTCAACAAGGTGCGAATAGATGTGTGTCTAACAACCGGTGAAAATATCTCATTGTAGTCTATACCTTCGACTTGAGTAAAGCCCCGAGCAACTAGCCTTGCTTTTACCGTGCTTCCTCAATACCCGAAGTACCTTCCTTGAACTTGTAGACCCACTTGCAGCTGACTAATTTCTTCTTCGGTGGTGGTCTAACAAGTTCCCATGTCTTATTTTTCATGAAAGATACCATCTCTTCTTCCATAGAAACCGACCATTTTACAGAGTCATCACACGACATGGCTTCCTTGTAAGAGACTGGTTCATGCACATTTACTGTTTCAGCAGCGGACAATGCATAATCCACCATCTCCTCAAAACCATATCTAACCGAAGGTCTTTTATCCCTCTTTCCTCTACCAATATCACTGATAGTCTCAACCTGCTTGTTGGTCTCCTCCTCTTGACCTGGAGCATCAATTAGAGTTGCTTCATCAGATATATCTTTTTACATCTAAGTCTATTTCCACCCTTTCTGTATCATCTCCGTCTGTCTCCACCTGTTTGTGTAACCGTTCTGCAGAACCCTTTTCCTCACGGAGAAGTAGAGATTCATTAAAAGTGACATCTCTACTCATCAGGAAGTTAGATGAAACTGGATCCCATAACCTGAATCCCTTCACTCCAGTAGTATAGCCAACAAAGACACACTTTTTGGCTCTTGGCTCCAATTTATTTTCGTTGTTCACATAAGCATAGGCGGGACACCCAAAAATACGCAATCTTGAGTAATCTCCTGGAGAGCCCGACCACATCTCCACCGGAGTTTTCATCCCAATACTAGAATTAAGAGAATGATTAGCCATGTAAGCAGTCATACTAATCGCCTCCGCCTAAAATTCTTTACCTAACCCTGCTTGTGACAACAAGCACCGAGCCCTTTCTAACAACGTGCGGTTCATCCTTTCTGCAACACCATTCTGTTTGGGTTTCCCTACACACGTCCTGTGTCGACCGATACCTTCATTTTTACAAAATTCAGTAATCTCCTTTTCGACAAACTCAAGGCCATTATTTGTTCTCAGTTTCTTAATGGGTCTACCTGTCTGTTTCTCAACCAAGATTTTCTACTGCTTAAAATTCAAAAGCACATCATTCTTGTGTTTCAAGAAATAGACAAATACATTTCGCGAATAATCATCAACAAAAGTTAATAAATACCGAGAACCACCCTTAGATAATTTCCTAGACGGACCCCACAAATCAGAATGAATGTAATCAAGAATACCTTTAGATTTGTGAACTCCCTTCCCGAAGCTAGCCTTAGTCTGTTTTCTAAGCACAAAATGCTCACAAAAGTCCATAGGCCCCGTCTTCTGTCCATCCAATAAACCGCGCTTTGAAAGTTCTGTCATCCCCTTCAAGCCAATGTGACCCAATCTCATGTGCCACAACTGAGTAACCTCCGCCTCAGTCATAGAACCCTTTGCAACAGACACATCACCAACAACCGTAGACCCAAGAAGCTCGTACAATGTCCCCACCTTCTTTCCCCTTATAGCCACCAAGTCACATTTGATAGCCGATAGTTCACCATTCGCAATGGCTAAGCTATACCCAAGACTATCCAAAGTGCCTAGAGAAATCAGGTTCTTCTTCAATTCAGGAACATGTCTGACATTCTGCAGTTTCCTCACTACTCTATCCAACGTCTTAATCTTAATAGTCCCAATACCAACGACCTTGCATGCAGTGTTATTACCCATCAAAACTACTCCACCTGAAGCAGCCTTATAAGAACAAAACCATGCCCGCTTGGGACTAATATGATAAGAACAACCGGAATCCAAAATCCAATTATCACGAATTTTGGTACTCGAATCACAAGCAGTAAGCGCATCATTGTCACTGTCATCACTAGTGTTATCAAACACCACTCCAGCTTCACCCTTCTTAGCGGTTGTATTATCACCCCTTTTGTCCCTTCTGTTTGGACAAAACCTTTTGATGTGTCCCTTATCCTTGCAACCATGACATATCACATCTTTAAATTTTCCACTTGAACTGGGTTGACCTGAGTTCTTTGCACTCGTTCCCTTTCCTGACTTCCTGCCGCTTCTAGCTACTAACTCATCACCTTGAGGTTCAGCACTTGGGGAAGTCAAGTGCGTTTCAATGACTTCATGTTGCAGCAGAGCGTTCTTGATCTCTTCCAAAGAGATCTCATCCTTCCCATACAAAACCATTTCACGAAAGTGCATATACTCAGAGGGTAAAGAACATAACAATTTAACCGCCAATTGCTCATCATCAATCACAACATCAACATTCTTCAAGTCCATGACCAAACCATCAAACTCATCAAGGTGACTTTCCAAAGACCCACCTGATTTGAGTTTGCATTCTTCGAGTTTCTTCATCGGTAGCAACCGATTACTAATGCTCTTCGTCATGTATAGTTGTTCAAGCCTAAGCCAGAGCCCTGCAGCAGTCTTCTCGCTCACTACCTCCCTCAACACCTCGTCTTTGAGACTTAAATGCAAGAGAGACAAAGCCTTCTCGTCCATGTCCTCAAACAGTTCATCAGTCAAGCTTTCTGGTTTCTTTGCCTTTCCAAGCAAAGCCTTGACACACTGTTTTCCCACCAGGATTGCTCGCATCTTCACTTGCCACAAACCGAAATTGACCTTGCGATCGAATTTCTCAATTTCATACTTCCCTGACATCTTCTACCGACAAGCAATACAAGAACCTCAAACCAAGCTCTAGATACCAATTGTTAGGATTGATGATCTAACAATTACTTATCTTGCAAAGATTAAAGCACAAAATAGTAAAGAAAAGCAATATTGAAAACAGATGAACACAGAGATTTAAGTGGAAAACCCTTCTAAACAAGAAGAGTAAAAAAACTACGGGTGACGGAGAACAATCCACTATAATCAAACAAGAGTATAAGGAGTTGACAAGGTGATAATCAATCACACAATCTCTCAATATGAATACCCTAGCTTTTCTCTCTAACCCTCTCAAGGTTGCAGCAATAAAATAAGACACGCAGGACAGCTTTTATAAGTCTAGCCTAAAACCTAATCCTACCCGGATTCGACAAACCTAATCTTTCCCAGATTCGGAATCACCTCTGTCCAGCCCGACACATGTACGGCCGCCCAGTTTTGCCTGTGCGGTCGCCCAAACAGAATGAAACAAATCTGGTGTTGAACAAGGCCTTCTGTGCGGTCGCCCATAGCCACTTGGGTGGCCGCCCAGCACTGCTGTCTGCGAACATATTGCCCAGAATAATTGAGAGTCACCAAACAATAAGTTCTCTTAATACTATAACTGGCACTCTTAAACACTATCATGACACTGCTTGAAGTTCACTTATTTACAAAAATTCTACCGCGTGTTTTTAAAACTCGCATTTCCTAAGTGTTAGGAAAAACTTAACCTACTCAAAGTAGTTCCAATTTGTCAAACGTACTGAACTTTAACTAGAAAATAATTGTCCTATCAAAATTTTAAAAATTATTATTGATACACTATAAAAATATTATCAAGAAAAAAAAAAAAGTCTGACTACCAAGTAGTATGAACTTTCAAGAACACACTTCGATCATACACCAAATAACATTATACGAAAATAAAATCCACCCAATCTTCACCAACAGTGTTTGTCCCCTCCCGCCAATGCAAGTACAGACACTCGTTTTTTTTTTTTTAAATAAAATAAAAATAAACATCCATTATGACTTAAATATTCGACAAGGGGTCATCTGCCCCTGGTTTTATTCCTTCATCAAATTGCAAACTCGACTCCGGGATCAAGGATACACATATGAAATGAGGTCTCCTGCCTGCCTTTGAGTTCTCTTACTAACTTTTGATATCTCGACATGAACTTTTTTGATATGGACACAGCTTGATATTACAGTTGCAACACCAGCCGAAGTAATGCCTGCGCAATAAGATATGTCGCAGTCTTCAAGCAGTTTGCATCTTCTGACAAGATGGTTTAACCCAATATCTGTTATTTTACGACAGTTTAATAGCACTATATCCTTCAGTAGAGGGCAACCTTCACCTATTTCCAGTAATGCCATATCCCCCAACCTCTGTCACGGGGAGAAACAATGAAAAAAAAGTTTTGGTTAAATTTATGCGGACCAATAATTGATCATTTTTAAGTTTTAATTGATATTTATGGAGACAGCGGATTTGACAAAGAGCCGATCAGTCTGTTTGTTTTGTAGTGAAAGGATATCCATCATGGTTCCAATTTTTTCTACGTCTGTTCATATGTATGATGATCTTGAAGTGACATGTACCTCCTAAGGCTCAAAAGTCCATACGCATGCTCAATGGCGAAGTCAAAAAAAAAAAAAAAAAACTCAGAAAGAGAGTCAAGAATGTTTTCGGGGTTAATATTATAGTTGAGGTATTCAAATTTAGCATACACGGGAGTCAAGATAGTAACTTAGTGCAAAATTTACCAAAGAATCAAAATGTAAAAATTCGTTGTTTTTATTGCAAAAGACTTTCTTTTAACTTGAAGGGAGTAAATGGACATATTTCAAAATTGAAGGGGGTCACGTGACACTTTCTCACTAACATGGCTTCGCATGCTCAAACAGTCCAAGTGCAAGAGGGTCATATAAATGAAAAGCATGCCAAAGAGAGAGAGAGAGAGAGACGCACCGGAAGAAAACATACGTCCAAATGAGTGAGCTGAGGGCAACCCCTTGCCACAGCGATAATTCCTTTATTCCCAATCATGAGGCAGGCAGCGACATCTAAACTTCGTAAAAGGGGGCAACCACGTCCAATGGAAACTAGTGCATCATCCCCTATCCTGATATATACATATAGCGACATGGAGTTATGCAATATGCTAATTATGACAAATCTCAAAATGAAGATGCACAAAGAGTAGCATTTAGAGGCGAGCAAAATTAGTTATAATCATTACAAACTCTAGAATCCTAAGGAGCTACAATTAGTAGAAGCAACACAAAAAATACTTGTTACAGGAAACTAGAACTAGAAATAACAAGGCTGCAAGCTCAACCAAAAAAAAGAAAGAGTGAACAGCAAACATACCTAATTGACAGCCCCGTTAACAGAGTGAGAGCATTGCAATTATTTTGTACTTGGGTGAGAACATTCCAAGAAGAAACATCAATGACCACATTGAAAAACAGGTATAGTTTCATGACTAAAAGTTTTTTTTTTCCTTAAGTTCTATTCACACTAAAACTAATGATGGAATATGGTGAGATGATTAGATATTTTTATGTAATTACGCTACTAAAAGTGCCTAATCTCAACTTTCTTAAATTTCCATCAAACTTAAATTTGAACAATCATTTTAGGTCAGAGGGAGTATTAGTTAAAAGAACTTGAAAAAGCGAATGCTAATACGAAACACAAAGACAAATGGACGGTTTGCAGGTGCGATAATGGCGATCAAGCCTTGGAACTTGGAAGATCTCTTTCTCTCTCTCTCTCGCACTCACATTTCTTCCCCTCTCTCTCTCTCTCTCTGCGCAGCTATAAAATCCTCCAATTACTAGTGCTACTCTTAGGATTTTATTTGGGGTTAATTACTGTACTTAATTTTCTAATTTTTTATGTTCACATTCGAGATTCTAAGGTCAACTAGAGTTAGACTTGTAACTGAAGGCACCGAATACACTTCATTTTTTAAAAAAGCTAAATCTTATTAGGGTTAATTGCAATTTAGACCCTGAAGTACCATACCACCCTTCCAAGCGAACCCTGATATGTTTTTTTTTTGTCAAATCGGGCCTTGATGATTTAAAAACTCGCCAAATAAGGCCTTTTGACGGATTTCGTTAGAAAGTCAGTTAAAAAGCATGTGCCAAGCACGTGACTAACGAAATTGGGTTTTTTGAATTGCGATTAAGTTTGAAGGGGTTATAAATGACATCTTCAAAAAACAAGGGATGAAAAAAAAAAAAAACTATATCCCACCTTCTTCCTCCTCCGTCACACACACTCGCACACACACACGCACACACACACGCATTCCCGAACCATCATTCCCCTCCCTTTGACCCTCTCTTCAAATCCGTCGGCGAATCCACTTTCGATTTTTCGGACTACCCACAAGAATTTGGACTCCGATTTCTCTAACCCAGTTTTGATTTCTTCGAATTGCTCCAGCGAGACTTCGGCTTGTGATCCGAATGCGACGTACAAAACAGGGTTCCTTATTCTTGCTTCTCGTCTGGCCAGAGCATCCATGGCGGTTTCTGGGTTGAATTGGGCTGGGCTTTCGGTGGTTGGGCTAGACAGAACGGCCCAATTGTCGGTGCTCTCGACGGTGGGGGGAATTCCGGCGATGTTTTGAGGGAAGGGGAGGTCGATTATGGTGACGGCTACGTCGGAGAGGGTGGCGGAGATGAAGGGGCAGTTGGATGGTGTGGTACTGTGGTGAATATTGTGACGGCGGCGTTGCGGAGGTCTAGGAGGGGGAAGAAATAAATTTGGCCGGAAAGTATGAAGGTGGTTGCCGGAAATTATGGAGGAATGCAAGAGAGGAAGAAGATGTACTACGAGCAGGCTAAGATGAGCAAGAAGTTTGATCAGAAGAAAGAGGAGGAAATTACCAAATTGCAAGAGGAAATGTCGCTAATCGTTACATTGATTTGCTCGTTTTTCACCATTTTGAAGTCGTTAATTTTGGGGGTTTTGCTCTAATTTGCTGGGTTTTGTTCAAGCCCAATTTTATCAGCATATGATGTTTGCACTATACCCATTATGAAATTTCATTGTAACTCAAATTCTAGCTTTCTGGATTTCATCACCATTTTGAGTGTTGTGCAGATTGAATAAATTGGAGATTTTTTTTTGAAGTAGAATAAATTGGAGATTAATTTAATACTGTATATTTTTGTCAAAAATGTTCAATTTTTATTAATTTAGATATTGCTAACATGATAAATAATAAAGATTGAATAAAAAATATTAAATTATATGGGTGAAGGAAAAGTAAATATATTAATGTCTTAATTTTTTTTTATTTTCTATTATAAATTATAAAATGTTGCATATTTATTGGATGAGTTTTGTTTTGGTAAATGTAAAATTTTATTTATTTTGTTTATAAAATAAAAATCTTATTAAATTTTATTTTTTATTAATAATTGAAAATAACTTTAAAAACCTTTTTATTTACTATTTTAATAGTTATTTTGATTTTCAGCCCTATTAAGTTTATAATTTTCACTAAGCCCCTTCAGTTTTTAGATATGGTATTTAACACTTTTAATAGTTAATTTTAATTCAAACTACCTATTTCCGTTAGTCACGTGCAGGGCACATGCCTTTTAACTGACTTTCTAACGAAATCCGTCAAAAAGGCCTTATTTGGCGAGTTTTTAAATCATGAAGACCCGATTTGACAAAAAAAGACACCCAGGGTTCGCTTGGAAGGGTGGTATGGTACTTCAGGGTCTAAATTGTCATTAACCCATCTTATTATTAAATTTAAACCTTGGCATTCTTAAAATTTATATTGCCATTTTATAGTGTATTTAGATGCTGCTAACCACATTGTTTGTGATTGAAAAAAAGAGGCTGAAAACATTAAACATAAGCAAGAAAATGCTTTTGCATATTATAGAAAATGAAATGTGACGTTAAATTTTTTACCCCACTACTAATGACATTGTATTAAAGTGCCATGCAGGGCATAACAATTGTATTGGCACAATATCAGTAAAAGGAAAAGTATGCAACATTACCCACATATTCAGGCATGGGAACTGGAAACAAACCAAGAACGAAGATATAATAAGAACTTGTGTGACTGACCTTACCGTGGTATAGAACAGGAAAAAAATTGAAAAGTTCTTACCTGTTGCACAACTTGATGCTAAGATCCGTAAGAACTTTACAGTTCTCACCAATAGCTATAATTCCCTTGTTCCTGACCTGTGCATCCCAATAAGTATTCATGAATACGTAATATATCAAATATTAGCATCACTATAAACAGCCTGAAGACTGTTGCTACAAACATGCATGAAAAACATGCCTTCCTGAAAAGATTGCCCTATTTCGACTTTCTTGGTCAAGTCAATGTAACTTTGACCAAAGTTTTATGAAAACTAATTAATCTTTATGTAATATTGCATAGGGAGAACTAGACTTTTAATAAATTTATGGTCAAAGTTTAGTTGAGTTGACCATAAATGTCAAAGTGGGACTATCTTTCCAGGATGGAGTGTCAAATATTCGCATCATTATAAAACCTGGTTTCTTAAGTGGAGTAAAAGAAAAAAAATGCAAGTTACAAAAGCAATACATAAATGCTCATACCTCAGAACAGAAACGAATGTGAAGCTTTTTTAAATTCCTACATCCTCTAGCGATACTGCATAAGGCATCATCCCCGATAATTAAGCAATCTATCAAGTGGATAGTTTGCAAATACTTGCATTCTATGCTAAAGTCAAAAAGGGCTTCATTCCCTATCTTCTGACAGGATACAAGGGCTAATTCAGTAAGGCGCCTGCAAAAAATAATCCAGGTCATTAACATGAACTAAATCATGCTTACACCAACTAAATTCAATCATATGGAAGAAATGTTAAGAAAAAACAAAGAGATAATAAACTATAGGAATAAGTAAACAGTCAACTAGAGTTCATAGAAATAAATGCTACAAAAATACTGGAAAAGGAGGTAGATCTTTTAAGGAATGATCATGCATCTTTAAGGTTTCTGGAAATCACAGAAAAATACGTAAGCCATAATGATCTCATCATACGCTATTATAATTGCAAGTGTAAAAAATGAATAATGGACATTCATTTTAGTATGTATGTATGTATATGTATAACCAGTAGCGAAGGCATAAATATTTTCGAAGGGGTAGATTACTCAAGGAATAAAAATTATATTAATCAAATAGAAATTTAGCACGTAGGGGGTCAAAAGATATCATAGTTCAAATTTTACCACAAGTTAAGGGGTCTAAATTGACAAATTTAATATTATAAGTGTACATCACAACATTTTGCAGTTACTAAAATGACATTTTCGAAAAAATCAACGGGGTCAAGTGACCCCTTTGGGCTTAAGGTGGCTTCGCCACTGTGTAATGGCGTCTAGCATTGTGGTCAAAACACATTTTTTGTTTTTACATTGGCGTAGTAGTTGTTATAAATGAACGTCATATATGACGTGGGTTGTTAGCCAGCAGTCCAGTACATTGTTTTCCGATTGCCATTAACATAAATTTATTAGGAAAAGGATCCTAGAATTATTAGGTAGCTATTATTCAGATAATTGAGAAAGGAGTCAGCAGAAAATTATCAAGTAACCAACTTTCCTTCCTAATTTATGATTATCTTTTATATTCGGTTTCCTTTTTCTAATTAACCCAGGAATAGTTTTCATACACCACATCACCCTGTGCCAAAAGGATGGGGGTTCCAAAGTTAAGCACTAAAGCTATTTGCACAGAAGAGTAATACTCCCTCTGTCCTTGAGAGTTTGTCTCATTTTGACTTTTTATGGTCAGCATAAATGAACTTTGACCAAACATTGATGTCTATTTAATCATTCTAGTGAAATTCTAAATATTGTAATTGACAATCATTAAGTGATTTATCAATAACAATTTTTAAAATTTTATTGTGATCATTAGATTGACACTAATGTTTGGTCAAACTTTATTTATGTTGGCTATAAAAAGTCAAAATGAGACAAACTTTCCGGGACAGAGGGTATTCCTTAAACTTAGATTTCTATTCCCGAGACCTCCTTCCGCCTTTTATTGTGTATGGTTAATAATTTATGCTTTATCTAAAACTATGATTTATTCATGTTCATCATTATGAGCCCTCACTAAAAGGATAAATTGAAGTGGACAACGGGTACAAGTTAAATCACTTACAGGGTAATAAAAAGTGTATGGCAGGTATTAGTAAAAGTTTCATTAAATAGCTCCATGTTTTTCATATGAACCCCATAACCACCTAGGAAAATGTTTTCGATTTATGGCTTATTCAAGCCCGAAACAGCCCCCGAAGACAGGCAAGATTTTAAGCAAAATCCTAAACCCCAATACTCCTCAATAAGGAAAATGGTGGCCTTATACGCATGTTGCAATTGTTGTTTCTGCCCCCAAATATGTAAGAGGAGTAAATAGACGACAATTACAAAATCTCAGTATTTATTTTCACAAGCTCACATGCACATATTCTGATAACCAATCGGATACTTCAGTTTTACTAGACCTCCAGATTTGTTCCGTTTAATTTCAATCAAATATAAGGATTCCAAGAAGAACCTGTCAAACCTTTTGCGCACTAATTTTTCGGGTTCCTTTGAATCCAATAAAAGATGAAAGGGAGGTCATATATTCAGATTCTCCACACACACAGCATAGTTACTTATGCAGTCAAAATTCAAACCAGTAGTGAATAAGAAAGCTACACATATTTGTAAAATGTTAAGAAAGAAAGAACAAGGTATGGAAAAATAATAACTACAAACATGAACCAATAACAACAAACCGTACGTGCAAGATTTTCCAATACACTTGAGTCCATAAGCTCCAATATTATGGCACCTATTAACTTCAAGATGTGCAAGCTCGGGGCAACCAACTGCAACTGCTTCCAGGCCCTTGTCAGTGAGGTGATAGCAATCACTAAGCGTAAGGCTCTTCAACCGCTTACACCCCTTTCCAATTGCAGAAAGACTCCTGTATGTCCAAAAATATTTCAAATTAAAATACAGAAAATAGTCACCTTCCTTCTCCATTCTTGATATACTGAGACACAATCTTCCAATTCAAAATAAGAAACCTTGACTTCCGTAATTCTTCAACTGTTTTCCGTTTGCTGATTTCTTTTTCCAAAAATCCTAAATTTTATGTCCTCATCTAATATATTTAAATTGAAATACGAAATGTAGACGCTATACCAGAAGGGCCTGACATGCTAAAAACATAGTGCATAGGCTAATATTGATGCATTGAACTTTTATTCAAGCTTAAACACTTTCTTGCTTACTGAAACCCATTAATATCCAAAATCGGGGAAATCACACTTTACCGCCACTAAGTTCACATGAAGTTTTAATGTAGGACCTAAAGTTTCATTTTTTGCAATTTAGTACACCATGTTCACAATTTGTTTAATTCCAAATAAAAAATGGATGACACTTGAGGAAGGCATACAAAATAGACCAAAAATGTAACGAGCATCTTTTAAATTTACTTTTTCAACCCCTTTAATTTAACTATTTCTCATTTCCATCCCCTTTCCCAATAATATCCATGCCCCTTCTAAACACCCCCAATTCCATCGCTTTCCTCCCTCCATCTCTCTCTCTCTCTCTATAGAAACCTAGTGGTCCTAATCCCCCACTCCACCCTCATTGTTATTTAATAAAATAAGCAACATAGATGAATTCATTTATACCATTCAGTAAGAGAGAGAGAGAGAGAGAGAGAGAGAGAGAGAGAGAGAGAGTATTCAATCAGAAAGGAAAAGGTCAAGGAAAGAATACCCACTGGTCAGTAAATCTCTGTAAACTGCGCAGAGCCAACAGCTCCAACGACAAACAAAAATTGGCAACAGCAGCCAACGCCTGATCAGTGACTTTAACGCATTTCAGATCTAGAGCCTTCAATAAAGGACATCCTTTGACCACATCAAGCACACCTTTATCATGGATGGATTCCGAGTATAATGTCAAACTCTCAAGAGATTTGCAATAAGATCCCACATATTCTAATGCTAAATCAGTTATATTGACACAGGCGGCAACACTCAATGATTTCAGAGTTGTACCACAGCCGAGGGCTATGTCGAGCAATACAGTGTCATCCAAACCATCACAAAACCGCAAATTCAGGACTTCAAGTTGCACACAGCACCCGCCAAATGCATCCAGACCAAAGTCGTCAGACCAACCCTTTAAGAAAGAGTGAATAATCAAATTTTAGTCAGAGATCAGATTATTTTCTTTACAACTACTCAAATTTCAACATGTTCGGTGACTATATAAATGTATTGTATTCCCCTGATCTCAGTTCTGTCATCAAAGTCCTAATAACACGTATGAGCGTGTCAATCCGGTATGGAAAGAGAAAGTATATGTATATGGCAATAGAGAACAACCTGTAGAAATATGTTTCATATCAATGTGAAAAACAAAAACAAACCAACAAAAGGAAGATTTTAAAAAAATCAAGATCAACCATAATACTTTACCTGGTGTTAAGGAGCCAAAATTAGATTGAGATTTTTTGACACAAAAGGCTGTTTACTGGTATTTCCTTTTGAAAGGTCAGTAGACAGAGTTTTCCTTAGGTAAGATTTTTATTGTCCATACCGGGAATCCGCTTAAAAGAGGCAAAGATATTTTCCATTTGTATGTAATCAGCAACAAAATAACAAGTTTGAAATCAGAACTGCACCTGTAATTCTAACGATTTTAAGGATCTACATCTTTCGGCGACATATTCTAGACCTTTATTTGTTACATTATAGCACCATAATAGGCTCAGTTTCTCAAGCTTAGGAAATCCATCCACAACCGCGGCCAAACCGGCATCTGATAGACAATCCGTCTCATTTTTATCTGCCATGTTGCGAAGCTGCATCCAGGATTGATTATAAGCACTACGTCTTCTTCCCTGCATAACGGTAAGAAAATATTACGGATAGCAACAAAAAAAGGAAAATATTTCAAACCTGAGCCTAAAAGCTTATCAGATTGATCAACCACAGATTTGAAAATGAGTGTGCTATATTCATAATTGAAGCAATTAGCCTACAAAATCACAATTAAATAACAGTATTTGCACTACGATACCATATCCAAGTATTAAAACACCCCATCCTAAAGGAGACAGTGTGCCGCTCACTCATCAAGTGTTTGATATAACACCGATCCTCGTTCCATTAAATCTAGGATTTCAGAATCCTTCTGGACTCGAATTTATTTACTTCTTCAGTTCCCTTTCTTGATTACTTACTATTATAAGCATGAATAACTAATTTACTGCATTGTAGATACTATTGATGAGAGAAAATCGGATTGATGAGAGAAAGCCGGATTATGGATAAGAGAAAACCGGATTGAATGACTAGAGGCTTTCCCGTGGAATTTAAACATACTCTTAGTACACTTTCTAAAGGATGAAAACAACCACCACCTTCTGTTATTTACTATAATAGAAGCAAATGTACTCTATAAAATGGAGAATTAAACACCTACCAAGTTAAAACCCGCAAATTCAAATAACAAATCAGAATGAATTTTATTTCAAGTCTTTCTTTCGTTGTTTTTGAGTTGATGAAAAAGCACCATACTGATTGATCTGATTAGTGTTTCAATTTCAAATTCAATCACAGTTTTTGGAAATGAAACAGCAAATAAATTCTATCTAACTAAATTGGAGTTAGATTCAGTGATATAAAGGGACATGCAGACACAGAATTTTACCAATTCAGATTCAGAGGGGATGTCCTTGGACATACGCTCATTGATATAGACGTCCCTGACATTGACGAAAAGTCCAGCGAGCAGCTTCACAAGCGTGTCTGGGTAGTCGGATGCGCCGATTCGGATGGTTTCGCGGCTGAGCCGCTCGAGGCGGTGCCACCGCTTGCAGACGAGGGCGCATGCATCGCGGCTGGACTTGGAATTATCGAGGTGCCGGAAAATCTCGATGATTAGCTCGTCCGGTAGACTCAAATTTACTCGGTCACGCCGTCGACGTCTCATAGATATCAAATCTTTGAGCACACACACTCGCTCGCACACAGTTCTAGAGAGAGAAAGAGTGTGTGTGTGTACTGGAAGGAAGAGTAGAAGTAGCATTGTCGGATTGCGTGAATCGGCGGTTAAAGTTGGAGGTGGTCCGGCATTTTATTGGTTGGGGAAAATTATTACACTTGCACCCCTTCACAAAACAAACTCACAAAATCTTGCTCGCACAGTGAGACGACGATATTTTATTGGTTGCATCGATAGTGAATCCGGCGCACTCTAATTAAAAACACCAATAAAATCATTACACATAAGATTTTGTGAGCAAGATTTTGCGACCTTTTTTTGCCCCAAGTATTGTTCAACAGATTTTGGGGATAGTTACTTTGCAATTAAATCTTTGTAATAGTTGAATATCCACGAAATTATTTAGTGCAATATACCTTTTAATTGTAATAGTGTTTTACACGGTTGTATCATTAAAAATTTCAACATGCTTAGGGATATAGTACTGAATAATTTTATATGTGTAAATCAGTTAGTCAGTCATAGTCGAATTCGAGATAATTATTTATAAATATGAAATTTGACCCGTTACTACTCGTTACAAGTATGCAATTTGACTCGATAGTTTGTAAAACAAGCAAATAAACACATGGTAAGAGTAACATTTTTGCTTATGAATTCACAACTTTCATAACTTACTTTTAGGTTAGGTCATGGAATTGTATTAAATATTTATATGTGTTACTACTATGCAAATATACGATAATTTGTGCAACAAGCAAATATAGCTACTTATAGAAGAAACATTTGCATTGATCAATTTATGAATTCGCTTCTCCTTTTTTCATTGATATTTCAAGATTATGTTTATGTACTGAATGCTTATACGTAAAATTATCGTATTAAATGCATAATACAAAGAGTAGTTAAATTATGCGCATGTTTGTTGAAATGAATAATGTTATATATTTGGTATTCAGTAAGTTCATTATTTAGTGACTGAACGTCACAAAATCTACAGTTTATTTTTTTTCATCATATTAATTGTGCAAGAGAAGCTTGATGTTTGGATCGTAACATGATTCATTTACTTAAATGGAGATATAAAATATACCAAATAAGCAGGGACAAGCTTTAAGGGCCTTTCATTGATTTAGACTACGGCGACAAATAATCAAATATTCACTTTTTTTTCTATGACCAGTTCGCTCATGACATCATCTAACAAGCAACTTCACAAGAACGTTGGGGTAGTTGGATGGACCGATTTGGATGGTGTCACAACTGAGTCACTCGAGGCGATGCCATTGCATGCAGAAAAGGGAGCATGCACCACTATTGAACCTAGGATCCAGGTGCCAAAAAATCGTGAGGGTCTAGTCATTCTGTAGAATCCAATCTACTAGATTCGTCGTCTCATAAATATTGAAATTTGAGCACTCACTCTCTCTCACACACAGTTCTAATTTGAGAGAGAGATAGATAGGAAGGGGATTAGTAATAAAAGTAGCATTGTCAGATCGCGTGATAAATCAATGGTTTAAGTAGGGAGGTCCGGCTTAAGTGGTTCAAAATTATTACACCTGCATCCCCTTTACAAGATTTAAGATCGTAACAACCCTTAATTCCTTATAAAAGTCGAACTCAAGATAATTATTTTATAAGTATGGAATTCAACCCGTTAATACTCGTTACAAGTACACAATTTGACTCATAATATGCAAACCAAGCACATGTAACATATTAGAAGTAACAGTTGTGTTTATAAATCACAATTTTTAGGATCATTGATGTATTAAAGTCGTGTAATTGAGTTGCATATTTTCATGTGTAGTAACTACACAAAATAGTTTGTACAACAAGCTAATATAGGCACCAGTAGAAATAACATTTGTGTTTATCAGTTTATGTATTTGTTACTTCAATTTCATTGATATATAAAAACCGTGATTGTGTATCAAATGCTTATACGTTAAATTATCGTATTTAATGCATAATATAAAGAGTAGTCAAATTATGCCCATATATGTTGAAAGTGATAATGCTACCTTTCTATTATTGAGTTAGTTCATTGTTTGGTGACTATAAACGTATACACGATTTTACAATTTTCTTTTGTCATCGTATCGCTCTTGCAAGAGAATCTTGATGTTTAGATGGTCAACGTGATTTATTTTCAGAAACGACCAAATTACATGTGGGATTGGAGCCAAAACCAAGGAGATGATCAAAACCATGGAGGAGAAAGGAGTAGGCCGGACTGACCAAGTGGGCGACCGCCCGTAGAGGGGGTGGGAAACCGCCCACTTAGACAGAAGTCGGGGACGGATTTTGAGTATGTCGTGGAGTAGGAGGAGTGAGTAAAAAGGAATATTAATTCCTTTAGGATTTAAGTATCCTTAAGGATATTAATTCCCTAATTACAATTATACTCCTTCCGTCTCAAGGACTCCGGGTAAATTAGGTTTTGATCAAGATTAGGTTTTGTATCCCTATAAATATATTGTGACTACTACCATAATATTTAGCACTTTACTTTGTGTAGGAGAAAGTTAGGATATCACAAGAGAGCACAAAATAGTGTGTAGGAGGGGGCCGGGGGACTAGGAGAGCCATGGGGGTGATCATACAACCCGGCTATAGTCATATTATTTTTGTGTTCTTGGGGAGGTGAGATAATATGTATGAGAGATTATACATGGAGAATAGTCATGCTAGATCTAGGTGAGTGCGTGTACTATGTTGTAATAATCTTAACATATTATAATGATATCCGGCTTGGTGCCTCCGGATGTAGCCACAGGGGGGTGGTGAACCTGGTTAACAAATCATGGTGTTCTTGTTTTTTCATATTATTATTCATGTGTTGAATTATTTTCTCCATGTTGATGACTGCTAGTATGGGCTAGTGGATTCGGAGATCCCCCCCCCCAATTCCCCAACAACTGGTATCAAGAGCTTTGGTTTGAGATCTAGGAGAGATCCAGGTGAAGAAAAGAGACAACAGATTTTCGTGCAGCGCACGTGCAGAATTCGTGCAATGCACGTGCAGGCTTGGTGCAGCGAATGTGCAGATTTTATGCAGTGCAGATTCTTTGTGTGGAAGACATGCAGGGTAAATCTGAGAGCTGCTAGGGTTTATGGTTGAAGCAATACACGTGCCAAATAGGTCAACGATCGTGCAAAAGATCAGAAAGTCCGAATAGTTTGTTTGTTTCTTATGAGATCTCCAAAGATTCGATGTGGGATTTGGAGATACAGGGATCAACATGGATCGGAGGTGTTCAAGGGATCTTAGGGCAGTCAAGGTGGTTGAGAAAAATATGAAAGAAATGAGGAATGCATCAGGCACTTGCTTAAGCAACCGACGATGCAAAGGTGAGTGGTATAAGCCGGTTAGACCACTTGGGAAGAGGAGGACTTCTCACAAACGACGAATGGGGGTAAGGAGGATGTTGTACTCTACCTACAACATCAAATTCGTTTCGGGTGGAAGCAAGAGGCGCGAAGACCGGCCTATTGGTGTAAAAACGGAGAGACATCAATGAACGGCATGTTAGGAGGGAGAGTGACTCAAAAGTTGCAACGCGGTGGGAGTCAAGAGTACCTAACAGAGAGCGAGAAAAGACCACATGAAGACAATGCAAGAAGCAAGGTGTGTCCGAGTTTCATGGGGAGCATTGCAAGGGGAGTGGATCTAGGAGGGAGAAGGCGAAGTTAGTCTTGCAAATAAATCAAGGTAGAAGTTGATTTGGGGAGGCAAGAAGTATCTAACACGGAGAGGTTAAAGTGTCGCTTGGTTTCAACTCGCCTTATTACTTGGACGTGGAGGCTCATGGTGGAGGAGCTTGGAGGCTTATCATCATCAAGGAGGAGCTTGGTGTTACAATGGTGGTGTAAAAATATTTGGTGGATCATTCTTTGGTGGGAGTATGATAGGAGCGTGTCACAATAGTGGTTTATGTTTCCAGGTGGGAGATTGTTGGGATTGGAGCCAAAACCAAGGAGATGATCAAAACCATGGAGGAGAAAGGAGTAGGCCAGACTGACCAAGTGGGTGACCGCCCGTAGAGGGGGTGGGAGACCGCCCACTTAGACAGAAGTCGGGGACGGATTTTGAGTATGGCGTGGAGTAGGAGGAGTGAGTAAAAAGGAATATTAATTCCTTTAGGATTTAAGTATCCTTAAGGATATTAATTCCCTAATTACAATTATACTCATTCCGTCTCAATGACTCCGTGTAAATTAGGTTTTGATCAGGATTAGGTTTTGTATCCCTATAAATATATTGTGACTACCACCATAATATTTAGCATTTTACTTTGTGTAGGAGAAAGTTAGAATATCACAAGGGAGCACAAAATAGTGTGTAGGAGGGGGCCGGGGGCCTAGGAAATCCATGGGGGGTGATCCTACAACCCGGCCATAGTCATATTATTTGTGTGTTCTTGGGGGAGGTGAGATAATATGTATGAGAGATTATACATGGAGAATAGCCATGCTAGATCTAGGTGATTGCATGTACTATGTTGTAATAATCTTTACATATTATAATGATATCCGGCTTGGTGCCTCCGGATGTAGCCACGGGGGGTGGTGAACCGGGTTAACAAATCATGGTGTTCTTGTTTTTTCATATTTTTATTCATGTGTTGAATTATTTTCTCCATGTTGATGACTGCAAGTATGGGCTAGTGGATGCGGAGATCCCCCCAATTCCCCAACATTACATACCAAATCGATATAATTTTCTTTTTCTCTCAATTTAGTTCTCAGCTGTCAACTATAAAGTACTAAGAATACGATCAACTCTGGTGAGAAACTTCTGCGACCGAACAATTAAGAACTTATCAGTAAGTTCTTAGCTGCCAACTAAACTACTAAGAACATATCAACTCTGATGAAAAAACAATCGAGATCTTATCAGTACTTTCTCAGCTGTCAACTAAACTACTAAGAGCACGTTTAACTCAGGCGACCACCAACTCCGACCACCTAAAAGTCGAGAACTTATCAGTAAATTCTCAGCTATCAAGTAAAATACTAAGAACACAATCAACTCCGGCGACCACCAACCCCAGCGACCAACTCTGGCATCTAAACAATGCAGAACTTATAAGTAAGTTTTCGGATATCAACTAAACTATTAAGAATACGATCAACTCCGGTGATCAAATGTATGTGTTTCTCTTTATTTCAGGAATATTAGTACATTCATCATAAATAATACTCCCTCCGTTTCATGTCACTTGAGACCAAAAATTTTGGCACACAAATTAAGGAAAAGTAGGAGAGAGAAATAGTGGGAGGATGTGTTTGTGAGTATGAAAAATTAAATAGGAGAGAGAATGAGTTGAAGGAATAACAAGTTGATTGGTATTGTAAGTGTAAAAGTAAAGTAAGAGAGAATGAGTGGGAGGAATGGTAAAGATTCTTTACCATTTTTGGTAGTCTCAAGTCACATGGAACGGACGGAAAAGGAAATAAGTCTCAAGTGACATGAAACGGAGGGAGTATATGTTATCGTAATGTTTTATTCAAATTAGCTCTTTATTGTAAATATACTTGGTAATAATATTAACATTTGCAAATAATTCAAATATTTTATGGACAAAAGGAGTATAATTTATATACTCACACTTTTTATTCACTCAACATGAATCAATATTATTTTCTCATTATTTGACCAAGTACAAATTGAGTTTTCATTAATTTTTACTAAAGAAAATATGTCTGTGCAACGCACGGGTGAAACTCTAGTATTTTTTAAAATGATAAGCAATCATATTTTAGAAAAAAATCTTAATCATTGTATGACAACGTCAATTTTTTAAGCAAGATTTCACCTTAATTTTGCGTCTATAAAATAAATAATATTAGAGGCACAAAAAGTCACAAAAATCTTGCTTACAAAATCCTAAGTGTAATGATATTATTGGTATTTTTAATTAGGTGTGGCGGGTCTATTATCGATGCAAACTATAAAATAACGCGTCCTCATTTTATCAACAAAAATTTGTGACCTTATTTTATGTACACAGCATTGCACCTATAAAATTGTTCTATTTCAATATATCCACGTCCACCCTGCAAATTCACCAACTTGTGACGTTAAATATTTCATCTACCTTTCAAATTAAATAACACAGTGATAAACTCAAGAGGTGTCACGGTTAAATTGCAGTTTAATTAGTTTTTCCTATTGCATTTTAGCTTTGGCATCTGTTTACGTTTCTCTTTCCTTCTCCTTTTTCGCATTCGCATAATGGAATCAAAGCAGGAAAGTGTGTTTAGTAAAACAACATAAAAAATAAAAAAAAATCTAACCATTATCTTCTTTTTTGTGATTCGCATTTGTTTTTCTTTCTAAATACTCAAACCGTAAATAAAAAATAAAAAAAAAATAGTTCACATTAAAAATAGTTCACAAAATTTAAGAAAAATATGATTTTATAACACAAGCTGTGGCGGATCCAGAAATTTCTTTCAGTGTGGGCCAAAATTGTTTCGCATTGAGATATTATTTATCATATTTGCAGTGATACATTCAGTGTATATATAAAGGAAAGCTACCACAAAATGTGAATACTAAAGTATAATCTTTAGAAATCTAATATGCTTAAAATATATTTATGTGAATTTCATACAATAAAAAGAAACAATTTGTGCTAATTAATGACTAAATAGATATTACTAAGAAAAGTTTGAATTAATGAATAAATAGTAATGTATTGCGCATAAAATTATATTTATGTGAATTTCATATAACAAAAGAAACAATTTGTGCTTATGAATAAATAGTTAGTATTAAGAAAAGTTGTAATTAAAATAGTCAGATCATATTGATAATGAAAAAAGTACAAGAAAAGATTAGATATGATGGAAAAATAATTATGAGTAGTAATTTATTAAATTTGTGAATTAATAGATAAATAGTTAGAAGGAAAAGAACTAAGGAAAAAATAGAAAGGATAGAACTATAGAAGAAACGAGTAATACAAAAACAAACAAAAATAATGTACACAGGGTTCGAACCTTGACCATAGTGAATGTCATCAAATGCCTTTACCACTACACTAGAATCTACAATATTTAACATTTTCACAAGATTATATATCTCGTAAAATACAAATTAAAACTTAGTAAAAATTTGTTTTCAATTTTTCAGTGTGGGCCATCGCCCACGCTCGACCGTAAGTAAATCCGCCACAAGCAATATTTTTGTAAATAAGTAAAATTTGTTTTAAAGATGTGCGGTGACTTTATTAAAATAATTTGCACTCCTTTCAAACTTGCAGTGCACTTTTATAAATAACTCGAAATTCTTTTAAAATGAACAGTGATATTTTTGTAAATAACTCAAACTTAACAACACAACACCACTACCATAGACACTCTTTAACAGATGCTTTGGCACTATCTAAAACAAATGCACGGTCAATCTTAAATAGTACAACTAACACTCTTAAATACTACAAATGACACTCTTAAACACATGCACTCACACTCTTTAAAGTTTTTAAACAAATGAACTGGAACTCAATAACAAGTGGACTGAAACTCTTAAACATTACAACTGACACTCTTATACAATAACACATGATTAACTGACGAATAATACTAGGGGCACAAAAAAGTCACAAAAATTTGCTCACAAAATCCTAGGTGTAATGATTTTGTTGGTGTTTTCAATTAGAGTGTGGCGGATCCATTATCGATGCAACTAATAAAATATCGCCACCTCATGTTGTGAGCAAGATTTTGTGACTTTATTTTGTGCCCCTAGCATTGCTCCTAACTAACTGACATTCTTATCACTATAAGTACTCTTAACACTATAACTGACCTCAAACACTATCATGACACTGCGTGAAGTTCACTTATTTACAAAAATTCTACCACGCGTTTTTAAAACTCGTATTTCCTAAGTGTTAGGAAAAACTTAACCTACTCAAAGTAGTTCCAATTTGTCAAACGGACTGAACTTTAACTAGAAAATAAGTCCTATCAAAATTTTAAAAATTATTATTGATACACTATATTATCAAGAAAAAAAAAAGTCTGACTACCAAGTAGATACGAACTTTCAAGAACACACTTCGATCATACACCAAATAACATTATACGAAAATAAAATCCACCCAATCTTCACCAACAGTGTTTGTCCCCTCCCGCCAATGCAAGTACAGAAACTCGTTTTTTTAAAAAAAATAAAAATAAAAATAAACATCCATTATGACTTAAATATTCGACAAGGGGTCATCTGCCCCTGGTTTTATTCCTTCATCAAATTGCAAACTCGACTCCGGGATCAAGGATACACATATGAAATGAGGTCTCCTGCCTGCCTTTGAGTTCTCTTACTAACTTTTGATATCTCGACATGAACTTTTTTGATATGGACACAGCTTGATATTACAGTTGCAACACCAGCCGAAGTAATGCCTGCGCAATAAGATATGTCGCAGTCTTCAAGCAGTTTGCATCTTCTGACAAGATGGTTTAACCCAATATCTGTTATTTTACGACAGTTTAATAGCACTATATCCTTCAGTAGAGGGCAACCTTCACCTATTTCCAGTAATGCCATATCCCCCAACCTCTGTCACGGGAGAAACAATGAAAAAAAAGTTTTGGTTAAATTTATGCGGACCAATAATTGATCATTTTTAAGTTTTAATTGATATTTATGGAGACAGCGGATTTGACAAAGAGCCGATCAGTCTGTTTGTTTTGTAGTGAAAGGATATCCATCATGGTTCCAATTTTTTCTACGTCTGTTCATATGTATGATGATCTTGAAGTGACATGTACCTCCTAAGGCTCAAAAGTCCATACGCATGCTCAATGGCGAAGTCAAAAAAAAAAAAAAAAAAACTCAGAAAGAGAGTCAAGAATGTTTTCGGGGTTAATATTATAGTTGAGGTATTCAAATTTAGCATACACGGGAGTCAAGATAGTAACTTAGTGCAAAATTTACCAAAGAATCAAAATGTAAAAATTCGTTGTTTTTATTGCAAAAGACTTTCTTTTAACTTGAAGGGAGTAAATGGACATATTTCAAAATTGAAGGGGGTCACGTGACACTTTCTCACTAACATGGCTTCGCATGCTCAAACAGTCCAAGTGCAAGAGGGTCATATAAATGAAAAGCATGCCAAGAGAGAGAGAGAGAGAGACGCACCGGAAGAAAACATACGTCCAAATGAGTGAGCTGAGGGCAACCCCTTGCCACAGCGATAATTCCTTTATTCCCAATCATGAGGCAGGCAGCGACATCTAAACTTCGTAAAAGGGGGCAACCACGTCCAATGGAAACTAGTGCATCATCCCCTATCCTGATATATACATATAGCGACATGGAGTTATGCAATATGCTAATTATGACAAATCTCAAAATGAAGATGCACAAAGAGTAGCATTTAGAGGCGAGCAAAATTAGTTATAATCATTACAAACTCTAGAATCCTAAGGAGCTACAATTAGTAGAAGCAACACAAAAAATACTTGTTACAGGAAACTAGAACTAGAAATAACAAGGCTGCAAGCTCAACCAAAAAAAGAAAGAGTGAACAGCAAACATACCTAATTGACAGCCCCGTTAACAGAGTGAGAGCATTGCAATTATTTTGTACTTGGGTGAGAACATTCCAAGAA
Source organism: Campanula takesimana (assembly GCA_026119855.1). Classification (NCBI taxonomy): domain Eukaryota; kingdom Viridiplantae; phylum Streptophyta; class Magnoliopsida; order Asterales; family Campanulaceae; genus Campanula; species Campanula takesimana. Next base: position 99,603 of record JAOWBW010001823.1, on the reverse strand, counting down.
GAAACATCAATGACCACATTGAAAAACAGGTATAGTTTCATGACTAAAAGTTTTTTTTTTCCTTAAGTTCTATTCACACTAAAACTAATGATGGAATATGGTGAGATGATTAGATATTTTTATGTAATTACGCTACTAAAAGTGCCTAATCTCAACTTTCTTAAATTTCCATCAAACTTAAATTTGAACAATCATTTTAGGTCAGAGGGAGTATTAGTTAAAAGAACTTGAAAAAGCGAATGCTAATACGAAACACAAAGACAAATGGACGGTTTGCAGGTGCGATAATGGCGATCAAGCCTTGGAACTTGGAAGATCTCTTTCTCTCTCTCTCTCGCACTCACATTTCTTCCCCTCTCTCTCTCTCTCTCTGCGCAGCTATAAAATCCTCCAATTACTAGTGCTACTCTTAGGATTTTATTTGGGGTTAATTACTGTACTTAATTTTCTAATTTTTTATGTTCACATTCGAGATTCTAAGGTCAACTAGAGTTAGACTTGTAACTGAAGGCACCGAATACACTTCATTTTTTAAAAAAGCTAAATCTTATTAGGGTTAATTGCAATTTAGACCCTGAAGTACCATACCACCCTTCCAAGCGAACCCTGATATGTTTTTTTTTTTTTTGTCAAATCGGGCCTTGATGATTTAAAAACTCGCCAAATAAGGCCTTTTTGACGGATTTCGTTAGAAAGTCAGTTAAAAAGCATGTGCCAAGCACGTGACTAACGAAATTGGGTTTTTTGAATTGCGATTAAGTTTGAAGGGGTTATAAATGACATCTTCAAAAAACAAGGGATGAAAAAAAAAAAAAACTATATCCCACCTTCTTCCTCCTCCGTCACACACACTCGCACACACACACGCACACACACACGCATTCCCGAACCATCATTCCCCTCCCTTTGACCCTCTCTTCAAATCCGTCGGCGAATCCACTTTCGATTTTTCGGACTACCCACAAGAATTTGGACTCCGATTTCTCTAACCCAGTTTTGATTTCTTCGAATTGCTCCAGCGAGACTTCGGCTTGTGATCCGAATGCGACGTACAAAACAGGGTTCCTTATTCTTGCTTCTCGTCTGGCCAGAGCATCCATGGCGGTTTCTGGGTTGAATTGGGCTGGGCTTTTGGTGGTTGGGCTAGACAGAACGGCCCAATTGTCGGTGCTCTCGACGGTGGGGGGAATTCCGGCGATGTTTTGAGGGAAGGGGAGGTCGATTATGGTGACGGCTACGTCGGAGAGGGTGGCGGAGATGAAGGGGCAGTTGGATGGTGTGGTACTGTGGTGAATATTGTGACGGCGGCGTTGCGGAGGTCTAGGAGGGGGAAGAAATAAATTTGGCCGGAAAGTATGAAGGTGGTTGCCGGAAATTATGGAGGAATGCAAGAGAGGAAGAAGATGTACTACGAGCAGGCTAAGATGAGCAAGAAGTTTGATCAGAAGAAAGAGGAGGAAATTACCAAATTGCAAGAGGAAATGTCGCTAATCGTTACATTGATTTGCTCGTTTTTCACCATTTTGAAGTCGTTAATTTTGGGGGTTTTGCTCTAATTTGCTGGGTTTTGTTCAAGCCCAATTTTATCAGCATATGATGTTTGCACTATACCCATTATGAAATTTCATTGTAACTCAAATTCTAGCTTTCTGGATTTCATCACCATTTTGAGTGTTGTGCAGATTGAATAAATTGGAGATTTTTTTTTGAAGTAGAATAAATTGGAGATTAATTTAATACTGTATATTTTTGTCAAAAATGTTCAATTTTTATTAATTTAGATATTGCTAACATGATAAATAATAAAGATTGAATAAAAAATATTAAATTATATGGGTGAAGGAAAAGTAAATATATTAATGTCTTAATTTTTTTATTTTCTATTATAAATTATAAAATGTTGCATATTTATTGGATGAGTTTTGTTTTGGTAAATGTAAAATTTTATTTATTTTGTTTATAAAATAAAAATCTTATTAAATTTTATTTTTTATTAATAATTGAAAATAACTTTAAAAACCTTTTTATTTACTATTTTAATAGTTATTTTGATTTTCAGCCCTATTAAGTTTATAATTTTCACTAAGCCCCTTCAGTTTTTAGATATGGTATTTAACACTTTTAATAGTTAATTTTAATTCAAACTACCTATTTCCGTTAGTCACGTGCAGGGCACATGCCTTTTAACTGACTTTCTAACGAAATCCGTCAAAAAGGCCTTATTTGGCGAGTTTTTAAATCATGAAGACCCGATTTGACAAAAAAAGACACCCAGGGTTCGCTTGGAAGGGTGGTATGGTACTTCAGGGTCTAAATTGTCATTAACCCATCTTATTATTAAATTTAAACCTTGGCATTCTTAAAATTTATATTGCCATTTTATAGTGTATTTAGATGCTGCTAACCACATTGTTTGTGATTGAAAAAAAGAGGCTGAAAACATTAAACATAAGCAAGAAAATGCTTTTGCATATTATAGAAAATGAAATGTGACGTTAAATTTTTTACCCACTACTAATGACATTGTATTAAAGTGCCATGCAGGGCATAACAATTGTATTGGCACAATATCAGTAAAAGGAAAAGTATGCAACATTACCCACATATTCAGGCATGGGAACTGGAAACAAACCAAGAACGAAGATATAATAAGAACTTGTGTGACTGACCTTACCGTGGTATAGAACAGGAAAAAATTGAAAAGTTCTTACCTGTTGCACAACTTGATGCTAAGATCCGTAAGAACTTTACAGTTCTCACCAATAGCTATAATTCCCTTGTTCCTGACCTGTGCATCCCAATAAGTATTCATGAATACGTAATATATCAAATATTAGCATCACTATAAACAGCCTGAAGACTGTTGCTACAAACATGCATGAAAAACATGCCTTCCTGAAAAGATTGCCCTATTTCGACTTTCTTGGTCAAGTCAATGTAACTTTGACCAAAGTTTTATGAAAACTAATTAATCTTTATGTAATATTGCATAGGGAGAACTAGACTTTTAATAAATTTATGGTCAAAGTTTAGTTGAGTTGACCATAAATGTCAAAGTGGGACTATCTTTCCAGGATGGAGTGTCAAATATTCGCATCATTATAAACCTGGTTTCTTAAGTGGAGTAAAAGAAAAAAAATGCAAGTTACAAAAGCAATACATAAATGCTCATACCTCAGAACAGAAACGAATGTGAAGCTTTTTTAAATTCCTACATCCTCTAGCGATACTGCATAAGGCATCATCCCCGATAATTAAGCAATCTATCAAGTGGATAGTTTGCAAATACTTGCATTCTATGCTAAAGTCAAAAAGGGCTTCATTCCCTATCTTCTGACAGGATACAAGGGCTAATTCAGTAAGGCGCCTGCAAAAAATAATCCAGGTCATTAACATGAACTAAATCATGCTTACACCAACTAAATTCAATCATATGGAAGAAATGTTAAGAAAAAACAAAGAGATAATAAACTATAGGAATAAGTAAACAGTCAACTAGAGTTCATAGAAATAAATGCTACAAAAATACTGGAAAAGGAGGTAGATCTTTTAAGAATGATCATGCATCTTTAAGGTTTCTGGAAATCACAGAAAAATACGTAAGCCATAATGATCTCATCATACGCTATTATAATTGCAAGTGTAAAAAATGAATAATGGACATTCATTTTAGTATGTATGTATGTATATGTATAACCAGTAGCGAAGGCATAAATATTTTCGAAGGGGTAGATTACTCAAGGAATAAAAATTATATTAATCAAATAGAAATTTAGCACGTAGGGGGTCAAAAGATATCATAGTTCAAATTTTACCACAAGTTAAGGGGTCTAAATTGACAAATTTAATATTATAAGTGTACATCACAACATTTTGCAGTTACTAAATGACATTTTCGAAAAAATCAACGGGTCAAGTGACCCCTTTGGGCTTAAGGTGGCTTCGCCACTGTGTAATGGCGTCTAGCATTGTGGTCAAAACACATTTTTTGTTTTTACATTGGCGTAGTAGTTGTTATAAATGAACGTCATATATGACGTGGGTTGTTAGCCAGCAGTCCAGTACATTGTTTTCCGATTGCCATTAACATAAATTTATTAGGAAAAGGATCCTAGAATTATTAGGTAGCTATTATTCAGATAATTGAGAAAGGAGTCAGCAGAAAATTATCAAGTAACCAACTTTCCTTCCTAATTTATGATTATCTTTTATATTCGGTTTCCTTTTTCTAATTAACCCAGGAATAGTTTTCATACACCACATCACCCTGTGCCAAAAGGATGGGGGTTCCAAAGTTAAGCACTAAAGCTATTTGCACAGAAGAGTAATACTCCCTCTGTCCTTGAGAGTTTGTCTCATTTTGACTTTTTATGGTCAGCATAAATGAACTTTGACCAAACATTGATGTCTATTTAATCATTCTAGTGAAATTCTAAATATTGTAATTGACAATCATTAAGTGATTTATCAATAACAATTTTTAAAATTTTATTGTGATCATTAGATTGACACTAATGTTTGGTCAAACTTTATTTATGTTGGCTATAAAAAGTCAAAATGAGACAAACTTTCCGGGACAGAGGGTATTCCTTAAACTTAGATTTCTATTCCCGAGACCTCCTTCCGCCTTTTATTGTGTATGGTTAATAATTTATGCTTTATCTAAAACTATGATTTATTCATGTTCATCATTATGAGCCCTCACTAAAAGGATAAATTGAAGTGGACAACGGGTACAAGTTAAATCACTTACAGGGTAATAAAAAGTGTATGGCAGGTATTAGTAAAAGTTTCATTAAATAGCTCCATGTTTTTCATATGAACCCCATAACCACCTAGGAAAATGTTTTCGATTTATGGCTTATTCAAGCCCGAAACAGCCCCGAAGACAGGCAAGATTTTAAGCAAAATCCTAAACCCCAATACTCCTCAATAAGGAAAATGGTGGCCTTATACGCATGTTGCAATTGTTGTTTCTGCCCCCAAATATGTAAGAGGAGTAAATAGACGACAATTACAAAATCTCAGTATTTATTTTCACAAGCTCACATGCACATATTCTGATAACCAATCGGATACTTCAGTTTTACTAGACCTCCAGATTTGTTCCGTTTAATTTCAATCAAATATAAGGATTCCAAGAAGAACCTGTCAAACCTTTTGCGCACTAATTTTTCGGGTTCCTTTGAATCCAATAAAAGATGAAAGGGAGGTCATATATTCAGATTCTCCACACACACAGCATAGTTACTTATGCAGTCAAAATTCAAACCAGTAGTGAATAAGAAAGCTACACATATTTGTAAAATGTTAAGAAAGAAAGAACAAGGTATGGAAAAATAATAACTACAAACATGAACCAATAACAACAAACCGTACGTGCAAGATTTTCCAATACACTTGAGTCCATAAGCTCCAATATTATGGCACCTATTAACTTCAAGATGTGCAAGCTCGGGCAACCAACTGCAACTGCTTCCAGGCCCTTGTCAGTGAGGTGATAGCAATCACTAAGCGTAAGGCTCTTCAACCGCTTACACCCCTTTCCAATTGCAGAAAGACTCCTGTATGTCCAAAAATATTTCAAATTAAAATACAGAAAATAGTCACCTTCCTTCTCCATTCTTGATATACTGAGACACAATCTTCCAATTCAAAATAAGAAACCTTGACTTCCGTAATTCTTCAACTGTTTTCCGTTTGCTGATTTCTTTTTCCAAAAATCCTAAATTTTATGTCCTCATCTAATATATTTAAATTGAAATACGAAATGTAGACGCTATACCAGAAGGGCCTGACATGCTAAAAACATAGTGCATAGGCTAATATTGATGCATTGAACTTTTATTCAAGCTTAAACACTTTCTTGCTTACTGAAACCCATTAATATCCAAAATCGGGGAAATCACACTTTACCGCCACTAAGTTCACATGAAGTTTTAATGTAGGACCTAAAGTTTCATTTTTGCAATTTAGTACACCATGTTCACAATTTGTTTAATTCCAAATAAAAAATGGATGACACTTGAGGAAGGCATACAAAATAGACCAAAAATGTAACGAGCATCTTTTAAATTTACTTTTTCAACCCCTTTAATTTAACTATTTCTCATTTCCATCCCCTTTCCCAATAATATCCATGCCCCTTCTAAACACCCCCAATTCCATCGCTTTCCTCCCTCCATCTCTCTCTCTCTCTCTCTCTCTCTCTATAGAAACCTAGTGGTCCTAATCCCCCACTCCACCCTCATTGTTATTTAATAAAATAAGCAACATAGATGAATTCATTTATACCATTCAGTAAGAGAGAGAGAGAGAGAGAGAGAGAGAGAGAGAGAGAGAGTATTCAATCAGAAAGGAAAAGGTCAAGGAAAGAATACCCACTGGTCAGTAAATCTCTGTAAACTGCGCAGAGCCAACAGCTCCAACGACAAACAAAAATTGGCAACAGCAGCCAACGCCTGATCAGTGACTTTAACGCATTTCAGATCTAGAGCCTTCAATAAAGGACATCCTTTGACCACATCAAGCACACCTTTATCATGGATGGATTCCGAGTATAATGTCAAACTCTCAAGAGATTTGCAATAAGATCCCACATATTCTAATGCTAAATCAGTTATATTGACACAGGCGGCAACACTCAATGATTTCAGAGTTGTACCACAGCCGAGGGCTATGTCGAGCAATACAGTGTCATCCAAACCATCACAAAACCGCAAATTCAGGACTTCAAGTTGCACACAGCACCCGCAAAATGCATCCAGACCAAAGTCGTCAGACCAACCCTTTAAGAAAGAGTGAATAATCAAATTTTAGTCAGAGATCAGATTATTTTCTTTACAACTACTCAAATTTCAACATGTTCGGTGACTATATAAATGTATTGTATTCCCCTGATCTCAGTTCTGTCATCAAAGTCCTAATAACACGTATGAGCGTGTCAATCCGGTATGGAAAGAGAAAGTATATGTATATGGCAATAGAGAACAACCTGTAGAAATATGTTTCATATCAATGTGAAAAACAAAAACAAACCAACAAAAGGAAGATTTTAAAAAAATCAAGATCAACCATAATACTTTACCTGGTGTTAAGGAGCCAAAATTAGATTGAGATTTTTTGACACAAAAGGCTGTTTACTGGTATTTCCTTTTGAAAGGTCAGTAGACAGAGTTTTCCTTAGGTAAGATTTTTATTGTCCATACCGGGAATCCGCTTAAAAGAGGCAAAGATATTTTCCATTTGTATGTAATCAGCAACAAAATAACAAGTTTGAAATCAGAACTGCACCTGTAATTCTAACGATTTTAAGGATCTACATCTTTCGGCGACATATTCTAGACCTTTATTTGTTACATTATAGCACCATAATAGGCTCAGTTTCTCAAGCTTAGGAAATCCATCCACAACCGCGGCCAAACCGGCATCTGATAGACAATCCGTCTCATTTTTATCTGCCATGTTGCGAAGCTGCATCCAGGATTGATTATAAGCACTACGTCTTCTTCCCTGCATAACGGTAAGAAAATATTACGGATAGCAACAAAAAAAGGAAAATATTTCAAACCTGAGCCTAAAAGCTTATCAGATTGATCAACCACAGATTTGAAAATGAGTGTGCTATATTCATAATTGAAGCAATTAGCCTACAAAATCACAATTAAATAACAGTATTTGCACTACGATACCATATCCAAGTATTAAAACACCCCATCCTAAAGGAGACAGTGTGCCGCTCACTCATCAAGTGTTTGATATAACACCGATCCTCGTTCCATTAAATCTAGGATTTCAGAATCCTTCTGGACTCGAATTTATTTACTTCTTCAGTTCCCTTTCTTGATTACTTACTATTATAAGCATGAATAACTAATTTACTGCATTGTAGATACTATTGATGAGAGAAAATCGGATTGATGAGAGAAAGCCGGATTATGGATAAGAGAAAACCGGATTGAATGACTAGAGGCTTTCCCGTGGAATTTAAACATACTCTTAGTACACTTTCTAAAGGATGAAAACAACCACCACCTTCTGTTATTTACTATAATAGAAGCAAATGTACTCTATAAAATGGAGAATTAAACACCTACCAAGTTAAAACCCGCAAATTCAAATAACAAATCAGAATGAATTTTATTTCAAGTCTTTCTTTCGTTGTTTTTGAGTTGATGAAAAAGCACCATACTGATTGATCTGATTAGTGTTTCAATTTCAAATTCAATCACAGTTTTTGGAAATGAAACAGCAAATAAATTCTATCTAACTAAATTGGAGTTAGATTCAGTGATATAAAGGGACATGCAGACACAGAATTTTACCAATTCAGATTCAGAGGGGATGTCCTTGGACATACGCTCATTGATATAGACGTCCCTGACATTGACGAAAAGTCCAGCGAGCAGCTTCACAAGCGTGTCTGGGTAGTCGGATGCGCCGATTCGGATGGTTTCGCGGCTGAGCCGCTCGAGGCGGTGCCACCGCTTGCAGACGAGGGCGCATGCATCGCGGCTGGACTTGGAATTATCGAGGTGCCGGAAAATCTCGATGATTAGCTCGTCCGGTAGACTCAAATTTACTCGGTCACGCCGTCGACGTCTCATAGATATCAAATCTTTGAGCACACACACTCGCTCGCACACAGTTCTAGAGAGAGAAAGAGTGTGTGTGTGTACTGGAAGGAAGAGTAGAAGTAGCATTGTCGGATTGCGTGAATCGGCGGTTAAAGTTGGAGGTGGTCCGGCATTTTATTGGTTGGGGAAAATTATTACACTTGCACCCCTTCACAAAACAAACTCACAAAATCTTGCTCGCACAGTGAGACGACGATATTTTATTGGTTGCATCGATAGTGAATCCGGCGCACTCTAATTAAAAACACCAATAAAATCATTACACATAAGATTTTGTGAGCAAGATTTTGCGACCTTTTTTTGCCCCAAGTATTGTTCAACAGATTTTGGGGATAGTTACTTTGCAATTAAATCTTTGTAATAGTTGAATATCCACGAAATTATTTAGTGCAATATACCTTTTAATTGTAATAGTGTTTTACACGGTTGTATCATTAAAAATTTCAACATGCTTAGGGATATGGTACTGAATAATTTTATATGTGTAAATCAGTTAGTCAGTCATAGTCGAATTCGAGATAATTATTTATAAATATGAAATTTGACCCGTTACTACTCGTTACAAGTATGCAATTTGACTCGATAGTTTGTAAAACAAGCAAATAAACACATGGTAAGAGTAACATTTTTGCTTATGAATTCACAACTTTCATAACTTACTTTTAGGTTAGGTCATGGAATTGTATTAAATATTTATATGTGTTACTACTATGCAAATATACGATAATTTGTGCAACAAGCAAATATAGCTACTTATAGAAGAAACATTTGCATTGATCAATTTATGAATTCGCTTCTCCTTTTTTCATTGATATTTCAAGATTATGTTTATGTACTGAATGCTTATACGTAAAATTATCGTATTAAATGCATAATACAAAGAGTAGTTAAATTATGCGCATGTTTGTTGAAATGAATAATGTTATATATTTGGTATTCAGTAAGTTCATTATTTAGTGACTGAACGTACACAAAATCTACAGTTTATTTTTTTTCATCATATTAATTGTGCAAGAGAAGCTTGATGTTTGGATCGTAACATGATTCATTTACTTAAATGGAGATATAAAATATACCAAATAAGCAGGGACAAGCTTTAAGGGCCTTTCATTGATTTAGACTACGGCGACAAATAATCAAATATTCACTTTTTTTTCTATGACCAGTTCGCTCATGACATCATCTAACAAGCAACTTCACAAGAACGTTGGGGTAGTTGGATGGACCGATTTGGATGGTGTCACAACTGAGTCACTCGAGGCGATGCCATTGCATGCAGAAAAGGGAGCATGCACCACTATTGAACCTAGGATCCAGGTGCCAAAAAATCGTGAGGGTCTAGTCATTCTGTAGAATCCAATCTACTAGATTCGTCGTCTCATAAATATTGAAATTTGAGCACTCACTCTCTCTCACACACAGTTCTAATTTGAGAGAGAGATAGATAGGAAGGGGATTAGTAATAAAAGTAGCATTGTCAGATCGCGTGATAAATCAATGGTTTAAGTAGGGAGGTCCGGCTTAAGTGGTTCAAAATTATTACACCTGCATCCCCTTTACAAGATTTAAGATCGTAACAACCCTTAATTCCTTATAAAAGTCGAACTCAAGATAATTATTTTATAAGTATGGAATTCAACCCGTTAATACTCGTTACAAGTACACAATTTGACTCATAATATGCAAACCAAGCACATGTAACATATTAGAAGTAACAGTTGTGTTTATAAATCACAATTTTTAGGATCATTGATGTATTAAAGTCGTGTAATTGAGTTGCATATTTTCATGTGTAGTAACTACACAAAATAGTTTGTACAACAAGCTAATATAGGCACCAGTAGAAATAACATTTGTGTTTATCAGTTTATGTATTTGTTACTTCAATTTCATTGATATATAAAAACCGTGATTGTGTATCAAATGCTTATACGTTAAATTATCGTATTTAATGCATAATATAAAGAGTAGTCAAATTATGCCCATATATGTTGAAAGTGATAATGCTACCTTTCTATTATTGAGTTAGTTCATTGTTTGGTGACTATAAACGTATACACGATTTTACAATTTTCTTTTGTCATCGTATCGCTCTTGCAAGAGAATCTTGATGTTTAGATGGTCAACGTGATTTATTTTCAGAAACGACCAAATTACATGTGGGATTGGAGCCAAAACCAAGGAGATGATCAAAACCATGGAGGAGAAAGGAGTAGGCCGGACTGACCAAGTGGGCGACCGCCCGTAGAGGGGGTGGGAAACCGCCCACTTAGACAGAAGTCGGGGACGGATTTTGAGTATGTCGTGGAGTAGGAGGAGTGAGTAAAAAGGAATATTAATTCCTTTAGGATTTAAGTATCCTTAAGGATATTAATTCCCTAATTACAATTATACTCCTTCCGTCTCAAGGACTCCGGGTAAATTAGGTTTTGATCAAGATTAGGTTTTGTATCCCTATAAATATATTGTGACTACTACCATAATATTTAGCACTTTACTTTGTGTAGGAGAAAGTTAGGATATCACAAGAGAGCACAAAATAGTGTGTAGGAGGGGGCCGGGGGACTAGGAGAGCCATGGGGGTGATCATACAACCCGGCTATAGTCATATTATTTTTGTGTTCTTGGGGAGGTGAGATAATATGTATGAGAGATTATACATGGAGAATAGTCATGCTAGATCTAGGTGAGTGCGTGTACTATGTTGTAATAATCTTAACATATTATAATGATATCCGGCTTGGTGCCTCCGGATGTAGCCACAGGGGGGTGGTGAACCTGGTTAACAAATCATGGTGTTCTTGTTTTTTCATATTATTATTCATGTGTTGAATTATTTTCTCCATGTTGATGACTGATAGTATGGGCTAGTGGATTCGGAGATCCCCCCCCCCCAATTCCCCAACAACTGGTATCAAGAGCTTTGGTTTGAGATCTAGGAGAGATCCAAGGTGAAGAAAAGAGACAACAGATTTTCGTGCAGCGCACGTGCAGAATTCGTGCAATGCACGTGCAGGCTTGGTGCAGCGAATGTGCAGATTTTATGCAGTGCAGATTCTTTGTGTGGAAGACATGCAGGGTAAATCTGAGAGCTGCTAGGGTTTATGGTTGAAGCAATACACGTGCCAAATAGGTCAACGATCGTGCAAAAGATCAGAAAGTCCGAATAGTTTGTTTGTTTCTTATGAGATCTCCAAAGATTCGAGGTGGGATTTGGAGATACAGGGATCAACATGGATCGGAGGTGTTCAAGGGATCTTAGGGCAGTCAAGGTGGTTGAGAAAAATATGAAAGAAATGAGGAATGCATCAGGCACTTGCTTAAGCAACCGACGATGCAAAGGTGAGTGGTATAAGCCGGTTAGACCACTTGGGAAGAGGAGGACTTCTCACAAACGACGAATGGGGGTAAGGAGGATGTTGTACTCTACCTACAACATCAAATTCGTTTCGGGTGGAAGCAAGAGGCGCGAAGACCGGCCTATTGGTGTAAAACGGAGAGACATCAATGAACGGCATGTTAGGAGGGAGAGTGACTCAAAAGTTGCAACGCGGTGGGAGTCAAGAGTACCTAACAGAGAGCGAGAAAAGACCACATGAAGACAATGCAAGAAGCAAGGTGTGTCCGAGTTTCATGGGGAGCATTGCAAGGGGAGTGGATCTAGGAGGGAGAAGGCGAAGTTAGTCTTGCAAATAAATCAAGGTAGAAGTTGATTTGGGGAGGCAAGAAGTATCTAACACGGAGAGGTTAAAGTGTCGCTTGGTTTCAACTCGCCTTATTACTTGGACGTGGAGGCTCATGGTGGAGGAGCGTGGAGGCTTATCATCATCAAGGAGGAGCTTGGTGTTACAATGGTGGTGTAAAAATATTTGGTGGATCATTCTCTGGTGGGAGTATGATAGGAGCGTGTCACAATAGTGGTTTATGTTTCCAGGTGGGAGATTGTTGGGATTGGAGCCAAAACCAAGGAGATGATCAAAACCATGGAGGAGAAAGGAGTAGGCCAGACTGACCAAGTGGGCGACCGCCCGTAGAGGGGGTGGGAGACCGCCCACTTAGACAGAAGTCGGGGACGGATTTTGAGTATGGCGTGGAGTAGGAGGAGTGAGTAAAAAGGAATATTAATTCCTTTAGGATTTAAGTATCCTTAAGGATATTAATTCCCTAATTACAATTATACTCATTCCGTCTCAATGACTCCGTGTAAATTAGGTTTTGATCAGGATTAGGTTTTGTATCCCTATAAATATATTGTGACTACCACCATAATATTTAGCATTTTACTTTGTGTAGGAGAAAGTTAGAATATCACAAGGGAGCACAAAATAGTGTGTAGGAGGGGGCCGGGGGCCTAGGAAATCCATGGGGGGTGATCCTACAACCCGGCCATAGTCATATTATTTGTGTGTTCTTGGGGGAGGTGAGATAATATGTATGAGAGATTATACATGGAGAATAGCCATGCTAGATCTAGGTGATTGCATGTACTATGTTGTAATAATCTTTACATATTATAATGATATCCGGCTTGGTGCCTCCGGATGTAGCCACGGGGGGTGGTGAACCGGGTTAACAAATCATGGTGTTCTTGTTTTTTCATATTTTTATTCATGTGTTGAATTATTTTCTCCATGTTGATGACTGCAAGTATGGGCTAGTGGATGCGGAGATCCCCCCAATTCCCCAACATTACATACCAAAATCGATATAATTTTCTTTTTCTCTCAATTTAGTTCTCAGCTGTCAACTATAAAGTACTAAGAATACGATCAACTCTGGTGAGAAACTTCTGCGACCGAACAATTAAGAACTTATCAGTAAGTTCTTAGCTGCCAACTAAACTACTAAGAACATATCAACTCTGATGAAAAAACAATCGAGATCTTATCAGTACTTTCTCAGCTGTCAACTAAACTACTAAGAGCACGTTTAACTCAGGCGACCACCAACTCCGACCACCTAAAAGTCGAGAACTTATCAGTAAATTCTCAGCTATCAAGTAAAATACTAAGAACACAATCAACTCCGGCGACCACCAACCCCAGCGACCAACTCTGGCATCTAAACAATGCAGAACTTATAAGTAAGTTTTCGGATATCAACTAAACTATTAAGAATACGATCAACTCCGGTGATCAAATGTATGTGTTTCTCTTTATTTCAGGAATATTAGTACATTCATCATAAATAATACTCCCTCCGTTTCATGTCACTTGAGACCAAAAATTTTGGCACACAAATTAAGGAAAAGTAGGAGAGAGAAATAGTGGGAGGATGTGTTTGTGAGTATGAAAAATTAAATAGGAGAGAGAATGAGTTGAAGGAATAACAAGTTGATTGGTATTGTAAGTGTAAAAGTAAAGTAAGAGAGAATGAGTGGGAGGAATGGTAAAGATTCTTTACCATTTTTGGTAGTCTCAAGTCACATGGAACGGACGGAAAAGAAATAAGTCTCAAGTGACATGAAACGGAGGGAGTATATGTTATCGTAATGTTTTATTCAAATTAGCTCTTTATTGTAAATATACTTGGTAATAATATTAACATTTGCAAATAATTCAAATATTTTATGGACAAAAGGAGTATAATTTATATACACACACTTTTTATTCACTCAACATGAATCAATATTATTTTCTCATTATTTGACCAAGTACAAATTGAGTTTTCATTAATTTTTACTAAAGAAAATATGTCTGTGCAACGCACGGGTGAAACTCTAGTATTTTTTAAAATGATAAGCAATCATATTTTAGAAAAAAATCTTAATCATTGTATGACAACGTCAATTTTTTAAGCAAGATTTCACCTTAATTTTGCGTCTATAAAATAAATAATATTAGAGGCACAAAAAGTCACAAAATCTTGCTTACAAAATCCTAAGTGTAATGATATTATTGGTGTTTTTAATTAGGTGTGGCGGGTCTATTATCGATGCAAACTATAAAATAACGCGTCCTCATTTTATCAACAAAAATTTGTGACCTTATTTTATGTACACAGCATTGCACCTATAAAATTGTTCTATTTCAATATATCCACGTCCACCCTGCAAATTCACCAACTTGTGACGTTAAATATTTCATCTACCTTTCAAATTAAATAACACAGTGATAAACTCAAGAGGTGTCACGGTTAAATTGCAGTTTAATTAGTTTTTCCTATTGCATTTTAGCTTTGGCATCTGTTTACGTTTCTCTTTCCTTCTCCTTTTTCGCATTCGCATAATGGAATCAAAGCAGGAAAGTGTGTTTAGTAAAACAACATAAAAAATAAAAAAAAATCTAACCATTATCTTCTTTTTTGTGATTCGCATTTGTTTTTCTTTCTAAATACTCAAACCGTAAATAAAAAAAAAAAAAAAATAGTTCACATTAAAAATAGTTCACAAAATTTAAGAAAAATATGATTTTATAACACAAGCTGTGGCGGATCCAGAAATTTCTTTCAGTGTGGGCCAAAATTGTTTCGCATTGAGATATTATTTATCATATTTGCAGTGATACATTCAGTGTATATATAAAGGAAAGCTACCACAAAATGTGAATACTAAAGTATAATCTTTAGAAATCTAATATGCTTAAAATATATTTATGTGAATTTCATACAATAAAAAGAAACAATTTGTGCTAATTAATGACTAAATAGATATTACTAAGAAAAGTTTGAATTAATGAATAAATAGTAATGTATTGCGCATAAAATTATATTTATGTGAATTTCATATAACAAAAAGAAACAATTTGTGCTTATGAATAAATAGTTAGTATTAAGAAAAGTTGTAATTAAAATAGTCAGATCATATTGATAATGAAAAAAGTACAAGAAAAGATTAGATATGATGGAAAAATAATTATGAGTAGTAATTTATTAAAGTTGTGAATTAATAGATAAATAGTTAGAAGGAAAAGAACTAAGGAAAAAATAGAAAGGATAGAACTATAGAAGAAACGAGTAATACAAAAACAAACAAAAATAATGTACACAGGGTTCGAACCTTGACCATAGTGAATGTCATCAAATGCCTTTACCACTACACTAGAATCTACAATATTTAACATTTTCACAAGATTATATATCTCGTAAAATACAAATTAAAACTTAGTAAAAATTTGTTTTCAATTTTTCAGTGTGGGCCATCGCCCACGCTCGACCGTAAGTAAATCCGCCACAAGCAATATTTTTGTAAATAAGTAAAATTTGTTTTAAAGATGTGCGGTGACTTTATTAAAATAATTTGCACTCCTTTCAAACTTGCAGTGCACTTTTATAAATAACTCGAAATTCTTTTAAAATGAACAGTGATATTTTTGTAAATAACTCAAACTTAACAACACAACACCACTACCATAGACACTCTTTAACAGATGCTTTGGCACTATCTAAAACAAATGCACGGTCAATCTTAAATAGTACAACTAACACTCTTAAATACTACAAATGACACTCTTAAACACATGCACTCACACTCTTTAAAGTTTTTAAACAAATGAACTGGAACTCAATAACAAGTGGACTGAAACTCTTAAACATTACAACTGACACTCTTATACAATAACACATGATTAACTGACGAATAATACTAGGGGCACAAAAAAGTCACAAAAATTTGCTCACAAAATCCTAGGTGTAATGATTTTGTTGGTGTTTTCAATTAGAGTGTGGCGGATCCATTATCGATGCAACTAATAAAATATCGCCACCTCATGTTGTGAGCAAGATTTTGTGACTTTATTTTGTGCCCCTAGCATTGCTCCTAACTAACTGACATTCTTATCACTATAAGTACTCTTAACACTATAACTGACCTCAAACACTATCATGACACTGCGTGAAGTTCACTTATTTACAAAAATTCTACCACGCGTTTTTAAAACTCGTATTTCCTAAGTGTTAGGAAAAACTTAACCTACTCAAAGTAGTTCCAATTTGTCAAACGGACTGAACTTTAACTAGAAAATAAGTCCTATCAAAATTTTAAAAATTATTATTGATACACTATATTATCAAGAAAAAAAAAAGTCTGACTACCAAGTAGATACGAACTTTCAAGAACACACTTCGATCATACACCAAATAACATTATACGAAAATAAAATCCACCCAATCTTCACCAACAGTGTTTGTCCCCTCCCGCCAATGCAAGTACAGAAACTCGTTTTTTTTAAAAAAAATAAAAATAAAAATAAACATCCATTATGACTTAAATATTCGACAAGGGGTCATCTGCCCCTGGTTTTATTCCTTCATCAAATTGCAAACTCGACTCCGGGATCAAGGATACACATATGAAATGAGGTCTCCTGCCTGCCTTTGAGTTCTCTTACTAACTTTTGATATCTCGACATGAACTTTTTTGATATGGACACAGCTTGATATTACAGTTGCAACACCAGCCGAAGTAATGCCTGCGCAATAAGATATGTCGCAGTCTTCAAGCAGTTTGCATCTTCTGACAAGATGGTTTAACCCAATATCTGTTATTTTACGACAGTTTAATAGCACTATATCCTTCAGTAGAGGGCAACCTTCACCTATTTCCAGTAATGACATATCCCCCAACCTCTGTCACGGGGAGAAACAATGAAAAAAAAGTTTTGGTTAAATTTATGCGGACCAATAATTGATCATTTTAAGTTTTAATTGATATTTATGGAGACAGCGGATTTGACAAAGAGCCGATCAGTCTGTTTGTTTTGTAGTGAAAGGATATCCATCATGGTTCCAATTTTTTCTACGTCTGTCCATATGTATGATGATCTTGAAGTGACATGTACCTCCTAAGGCTCAAAAGTCCATACGCATGCTCAATGGCGAAGTCAAAAAAAAAAAAAAAAAAACTCAGAAAGAGAGTCAAGAATGTTTTCGGGATTAATATTATAGTTGAGGTATTCAAATTTAGCATACACGGGAGTCAAGATAATAACTTAGTGCAAAATTTACCAAAGAATCAAAATGTAAAAATTCGTTGTTTTTATTGCAAAAGACTTTCTTTTAACTTGAAGGGAGTAAATGGACATATTTCAAAATTGAAGGGGGTCACGTGACACTTTCTCACTAACATGGCTTCGCATGCTCAAACAGTCCAAGTGCAAGAGGGTCATATAAATGAAAAGCATGCCAAGAGAGAGAGACGCACCGGAAGAAAACATACGTCCAAATGAGTGAGCTGAGGGCAACCCCTTGCCACAGCTATAATTCCTGTATTCCCAATCATGAGGCAGGAAGCGACATCTAAACTTCGTAAAAGGGGGCAACCACGTCCAATGGAAACTAGTGCATCATCCCCTATCCTGATATATACATATAGCGACATGGAGTTATGCAATATGCTAATTATGACAAATCTCAAATGAAGATGCACAAAGAGTAGCATTTAGAGGCGAGCAAAATTAGTTATAATCATTACAAACTCTAGAATCCTAAGGAGCTACAATTAGTAGAAGCAACACAAAAAATACTTGTTACAGGAAACTAGAACTAGAAATAACAAGGCTGCAAGCTCAACCAAAAAAAGAAAGAGTGAACAGCAAACATACCTAATTGACAGCCCCGTTAACAGAGTGAGAGCATTGCAATTATTTTGTACTTGGGTGAGAACATTCCAAGAAGAAACATCAATGACCACATTGAAAAACAGGTATAGTTTCATGACTAAAAGTTTTTTTTTTTTTTCCTTAAGTTCTATTCACACTAAAACTAATGATGGAATATGGTGAGATGATTAGATATTTTTATGTAATTACGCTACTAAAAGTGCCTAATCTCAACTTTCTTAAATTTCCATCAAACTTAAATTTGAACAATCATTTTAGGTCAGAGGGAGTATTAGTTAAAAGAACTTGAAAAAGCGAATGCTAATACGAAACACAAAGACAAATGGACGGTTTGCAGGTGCGATAATGGCGATCAAGCCTTGGAACTTGGAAGATCTGTTTCTCTCTCTCTCGCACTCACATTTCTTCCCCCCTCTCTCTCTCTCTCTGCGCAGCTATAAAATCCTCCAATTACTTGGGCTACTTTTAGGATTTTATTTGGGGTTAATTACTGTACTTAATTTTCTAATTTTTTATGATCACATTCGAGATTCTAAGGTCAACTAGAGTTAGACTTGTAACTGAAGGCACCGAATACACAACATTTTTTTAAAAAGGTAAATCTTATTATTAAATTTAAACCTTGGCCCTCTTAAAATTTATATTGCCATTTGTTGATTAATGTGCATGTGCAAGAAATACCAAAAGTCTTAGTGGTTATGGTTATTTGAATAGTCTAGTACATTTACTAGTTGGTTCATGAATAAAGTAGAACATGTATCTCTTTAATGATAAGTTAGAGATCATGTAAAGTCTCTCTAGAATTTTCCTATGTGTAGTATAAATAGCCATGTAATGGTTGATGCAAAGTATGAGTTGAAGAAATATAAAATAGCCTTCTCATCTATACTTCTCAAAATATTCTAAAGAAGACTCTTTAGACTTAGGCGTGATCACGCCTAAGTGAAACTTACCTTCTGCCCACTTTATCTAAATTCCTCCATCACAAATATACTACCTTCCGATCCTAACAAGTGGCATCAGAGCTTCGGTTCTGTTGAAGGTAGATAAAAAAGAGAGAGAGAGTTTGGCAAAATGGCCAATTCGAGTGAGTCACCACCTATCCCAATATTTTCCAGTGATAATTATGATCATTGGGTTGTGAAGATGAGAACAATCTTTATTTCTAAAGATTTGTGGGAGTACGTTGAAGACGGATTTGTAGAACCCGAAAGGGAGTTAAACGATGAAGCAAGGAGAAAATTAAAGGAGGACCGAAAGAAGGATGCAAAGGCTCTTTCATTTATCCAACAAGGCGTGTCATCAGAGTTGTTCTCAAGAATAATGAGAGCAACTAGAGCAAAAGAAGCATGGGAGATTCTCGAAAAGGAGTTCCAAGGCGATTTGAAGGTAAAAAATGTCAATCTTCAAACTTTTAGGAGAGAGTTGGAGAATTTAAAAATGAAAGAAGCTGAAAGTGTTCAAAGTTATTATACTAGGGTGATGGATGTTATTAATCAAATGCGTAGGCTTGGTGAAGTTGTTGAAAATAGTCGAGTAGTTGAAAAAATTCTTGTTAGTTTACCTCCTAAATTTGATGGTATGGTGTCAATTATTGAGGAAACCAAAGATATTGCTACATTGACGATTCAAGATTTGATGGGTTCATTGAAGGCTCATGAAAAGAGATTAGAAAGACACTCCGAAAAATCTGTTGAGAGTGTTTTCCAATCTAAGCTCAATTTTGGTTCAAAGGAAGTTGAGAAAAGTGTTGAAAGTAGCTGTCAAAGAAGTGGAGATTCATTTAGAGGCGGTCGACATGGTGGAAACCAAGGAAGAGGCCGTGGTAGAGGTTCTAGAGGTTGAGGAAGACATAATTTTGATGGTGGTAGGCAAAGTCAAGATCGTGGAGGAAATTCACAGAATTCTCAAGGTTGTAGAATTTGCGGAAGGAATGGTCACAATTTTGAAGATTTTTGGTTTAAAGGCAAGCCAAAGTGTTACCGTTGTGAAAAGTTGGGATAAAGAGAAAGATTGTAGGGTGAAAAATCCGCAACAAGGAGCAAATTTTATGGAGGAGAAAGGAAGTGAAAGGCACATGTTCTATGCTTGTCAAAGTGAAACCGAATACAAGAATGATGTGTGGTACCTTGATAGCGGTTGTAGCAATCACATGACGGGAGATAAATAAATTTTTGTGGCTATGGATACCTCCATAGATTCACAAGTGAAGATGGGAAATGGATCTTTGGCGAAGGCACAAGGAAAGGGAACTATTCGTGTGCAAACAAAGAAGGGAGAAAAACTCATTCATGATGTATTGCTTGTTCCGGAGTTGGATCAAAATTTATTGAGCGTTGGACAACTTGTGGAGCATGGATATGCGGTGAATTTCAAAGATAATAGTTGCAAGATTTATGAAAAAAATGGTTCACAACAATTGGTGGCTTCTATCAAAATGGAGAGAAATCGGAGTTTTCCTCTTGTTTTCAAGTATGGTGAAAATGTAGCTTTGAAGGCTCACATTCTTGAAGATTCGTGGTTGTGGCATAAGAGACTTGGGCATTTGAATTTTCATAGTCTCAAGTTACTTGAACAAAAGAACATGGTTCAAGGGCTTCCAAGGATTGAGGAGATTCATGGAGTTTGTGAAGGATGTGCACTTGGGAAGCATCATCGTCAATCTTTTCCGAAGAGTGGTGCTTGGCGTGCAAAGGAGAAATTGGAGCTAATTCATACGGATGTGTGCGGTCCAATGGAGAATCCAACTCATGCCAAGAATAGGTACTTCATTTTGTTTATTGATAACTATTCTCGTATGACTTGGGTTTATTTCATGAAGCAAAAATCGGAGGTGTTTTCCATTTTTAAGAAGTTTAAATCTCTTGTTGAAAAACAAAGTGGGTATGTTATTAAATTCCTTAGAAGCGATAGAGGCAAGGAATATAATAATAATGAGTTTGACAAGTTTTGTGAAGATGAAGGAATTGATAGGCAACTCACGGTTCGCTATACTCCGCAACAAAATGGAGTAAGTGAGCGGAAAAATCAAACGGTGGAAGAAATGGCTAAGTCGATGATTCATGCAAAAGGATTGCCAAAGAGTTCTTGGGGTGAAGCTGTGAATACGGCCGTGTACTTAATTAATAGAAGTCCCACAAAGGTATTGTTCAACAAAACACCATTTGAAGCATGGAGTGGAAGAAAGCCATCTTTGAGACATTTGAAGGTGTTCGGGTGTATTTGTTACTCTCAAGTTCCAAAAGAAAAATGGAGAAAGCTAGATGAAGCAAGTGAAAAGTATATCTTTATTGGGTATAGTACCATGTCAAAAGGCTACCGAGTTTGGAGTTTGAAAGACAACAAAGTTTTGATTAGTCGAGATGTGTTGTTTGATGCGAATGCTTCTTGGGATTGAAAGAAAAAAGGAATGGAAAATGGTGGAGTTTTTCACGGTGATGATGAAAGTGATGTTGAAGAAGAAAATAGTGAAGGCGGGGATCTTGATGAAGATCATCCAAATGATGGTCCGGATTCACCCGGAAGCTCTCCAAGAAGTTCAAGTTCATCCTCTCCCGGTTCCGCAGGAAAAAGGAGGAGTTTGAGTGATGTTTATGCAAGATGCAATTTTTGTGTTTTAGAACCAGAAAATTTTGAAGAAGCTTATAAGGAGAAAGAGTGGAGAAAAGCAATGGAGGAAGAAATTCATTCCATAGAGAAGAACAAGACTTGGGAGCTAGTTGAGAAACCAAATGACAAGGAGATCATTGGAGTGAAATGGGTTTTCAAAGTGAAGTTAAATCCGGATGGTTCAATCAACAGAAAGAAGGCAAGATTGGTGGCTAAAGGGTATACACAACAGCCCGGAGTTGATTTCAATGAAACTTTTGCACCGGTAGCAA
Source organism: Campanula takesimana (assembly GCA_026119855.1). Taxonomy (NCBI): domain Eukaryota; kingdom Viridiplantae; phylum Streptophyta; class Magnoliopsida; order Asterales; family Campanulaceae; genus Campanula; species Campanula takesimana. Next base: position 77,529 of record JAOWBW010001823.1, on the reverse strand, counting down.
GGCTAGATACTATTCGAGCTCTTATTTCCATAGCAACCCAAAAATCATGGAAGCTTTATCAATTGGATGTGAAATCTGCGTTTTTGAATGGAGAATTAGAAGAAGAGATCTATGTGGAGCAACCACAAGGTTTCATGCACAAAAGTGAAGAGGACAAGGTGTACAAATTGAAGAAGGCATTATATGGGTTGAAGCAAGCGCCTCGTGCTTGGTATAACAACATTGATTCTTATTTTGCTCAAAAGGGGTTCGAGAAAAGCAAAAGTGAGCCAACATTGATTGTGAAGACTGAAGGTACTTCTATTCTTATTGTTGCTCTTTATGTTGATGATTTGCTTTACACCGGTAACAATGAAAAAATGATCCTTGAATTCAAGAAGGATATGATGAAGAGATATGAGATGAATGATATGGGCTTGCTACATCATTTTCTTGGTATGGAGATTTATCAAAAAGAAGATGGTGTGTTCATTTGTCAAAAGAAATATGCTGAAAATATTTTAGCTAAATTTGGGATGCATGATTGCAATCCTACGGCAACACCTCTTGTGGTGAGTGAAAAATTGTTGAAAGATGATGGAGCAAAAAAGGTTGATGGTTCGCTTTATAGAAGTTTGGTTGGAAACTTGTTGTATCTTACCGCAACAAGACCGGATATCATGTTTGGTGCAAGTTTGTTGTCAAGATTTATGCAAGATCCGAGTCAAAATCATTTTGGTGCCGCAAAGAGATTGTTGAGGTACATTAGAGGTACTACAAATTTTGGCATCAAGTATGAGAAGAATCCTAGTGTTAAGTTGAGTGGTTATTGTGATAGTGATTGGGGAGGTTGCGTTGATGATATGAAAAGTACCTCCGGCTATACATTTTCTCTTGGTTCGGGAATGATTTCTTGGTCATCAAAGAAACAAAAGTCCGTGGCTCAATCATCTGCCGAAGCTGAATATGTTTCAGCTGCTATAGCTACATCTCAAGCTATATGGCTTCGAAGAATTTTGGAGGATGTTGGTTAGATTCAAAAGAAGGCTACTACAGTTTTTTGTGATAATAAATCTGCAATTGCTATGGCTAAAAATCCAGTTTTTCATAGTCGTAGTCGTCATATTGCGATCAAACATCATTTCATTCGTGAGGCTATTGAAGAAGGTGAGATCGAGCTCAACTATTGCAAGAGTGAGGAGCAAGTTGCGGACATATTTACAAAGGCACTTCCAAAAGAAAAGTTTCAACAATTGAAGGAGTATCTTGGAGTTGTGGCAGCACATTAAGGGGGAGTATGTTGATTAATGTGCATGTGCAAGAAATACCAAAAGTCTTAGTGGTTATTGTTATTTGAATAGTCTAGTACATTTACTAGTTGGTTCATGAATAAAGTAGAACATGTATCTCTTTAGTGATAAGTTAGAGATCATGTAAAGTCTCTCTAGAATTTTTCTATGTGTAGTATAAATAGCCATGTAATGGTTGATGCAAAGTATGAGTTGAAGAAATATAAAATAGCCTTCTCATCTGTACTTCTCAAAATATTCTAAAGAAGACTCTTTAGACTTAGGCGTGATCACGCCTAAGTGAAACTTACCTTCTGCCCACTTTATCTAAATTCCTCCATCACAAATATACTACCTTCCGATCCTAACACCATTTTATAGTGTATTTAGATGCTGCGAACCACATTGTTTGTGATTGAAAAAAAAAAAGGCTGAAAACATTAAACATAAGCAAGAAAATGCTTTTGCATATTATAGAAAATGAAATGTGACGTTAAATTTTTTACCCACACTAAGGAAATTTTTTGGACCCACTACTAATGACATTGTATTAAAGTGCCATGCAGGGCATAACAATTGTATTGGCACAATATCAGTAAAAGGAAAAGTATGCAACATTACCCACATATTCAGGCATGGGAAGTGGAAACAAACCAAGAACAAAGATATAATAAGAACTTGTGTGACTGACCTTACCGTGGTATAGAACAGGAAAAAAATTGAAAAGTTCTTACCTGTTGAACAACTTGATGCTAAGATCCGTAAGAACTTTACAGTTCTCACCAATAGCTATAATTCCCTTGTTCCCGACCTGTGCATCCCAATAAGTATTCATGAATACGTAATATATCAAATATTAGCATCACTATAACAGCCTGAAGGCTGTTGCTACAAACATGCATGAAAAACATGCCTTCCTGAAAAGATTGTCCTATTTCGACTTTCTTGGTCAAGTCAATGTAACTTTTACCAAAGTTTTATGAAAACTAATTAATCTTTATGTAATATTGCATAGGGAGAACTAGACTTTTAATAAATTTATGGTCAAAGTATAGTTGAGTTGACCATAAAAGTCAAAGTGGGACTATCTTTCCAGGATGGAGTGTCAAATATTCGCATCATTATAAAAACTGGTTTCTTAAGTGGAGTAAAAGAAAAAAAATGCAAGTTACAAAAGCAATACATAAATGCTCATACCTCAGAACAGAAACGAATGTGAAGCTTTTTTAAATTCCTACATCCTCTAGCGATACTGCATAAGGCATCATCCCCGATAGTTAAGCAATCTATCAAGTGGATAGTTTGCAAGTACTTGCATTCTATGCTAAAGTCAAAAAGGGCTTCATTCCCTATCTTCTGACAGGATACAAGGGCTAATTCAGTAAGGCGCCTGCAAAAAATAATCCAGGTCATTAACATGAACTAAATCATGCTTACACCAACTAAATTCAATCATATGGAAGAAATGTTAAGAAAAAACAAAGAGATAATAAACTATAGGAATAAGTAAACAGTCAACTAGAGTTCATAGAAATAAATGCTACAAAAATACTGGAAAAGGAGGTAGATCTTTTAAGGAATGATCATGCATCTTTAAGGTTTCTGGAAATCACAGAAAAATACTCCCTCCATTCCTAAATGATTGTTTATTTTTAGCTTGAGGAAATTAAAGAGACGCGTTTAAGCACTTTTAGTAGCATATATACGTAAGCAATCATAATGATCTCATCATACGCTATTATAATTGCAAGTGTAAAAAATGAATAATGGACATTCATTTTAGTATGTATGTATGTATATGTATAACCAGTAGCGAAGGCAGAAATATTTTCGAAGGGGTAGATTACTCAAGGAATAAAAATTATATTAATCATATAGAAATTTAGCACGTAGGGGGTCAAAAGATATCATAGTTCAAATTTTACCACAAGTTAAGGGGTCGAAATTGACAAATTTAATATTATAAGTGTACATCATAACATTTTGTAGTTACTAAGATGACATTTTCGTTTGCTCAAAAAAAAAAAAAAAAAAAAAAGATGACATTTTCGAAAAATCAACGGGGTCAAGTGACTCCTTTGGGCTTAAGGTGGCTTCGCCATTGTGTAATGGCGTCTAGCTTTGTGGTCAAAACACATTTTTTGTTTTTACATTGGCGTAGTGTAGTTGTTATAAATGAACGTCATATATGACGTGGGTTGTTAGCCAGCAGTCCAGTACATTGTTTTCCGATTGCCATATATTAACATAAATTTATTAGGAAAAGGATCCTAGAATCATTAGGTAGCTATTATTGAGATAATTGAGAAAGAAGTCAGCAGAAAATTATCAAGTAACCAACTTTCCTTCCTAATTTATGATTATCTTTTATATTCGGTTTCCTTTTTCTAATTAACCCAGGAATAGTTTTCATACACCACATCACCCTGTGCCAAAAGGATGGGGGTTCCAAAGTTAAGCACTAAAGCTATTTGCACAGAAGAGTAATACTCCCTCTGTCCTGGAGAGTTTGTCTCATTTTGACTTTTTATGGTCAGCATAAATGAACTTTGACCAAACATTGATGTCTATCTAATCATTCTAGTGAAATTCTAAAAATTGTAATTGACAAATCATTAAGTGATTTATCAATAACAATTTTTAAATTTTTATTGTGATCATTAGATTGACACTAATGTTTGGTCAAACTTTATTTATGTTGGCTATAAAAAGTCAAAATGAGACAAACTTTCCGGGACAGAGGGTATTCCATAAACCTAGATTTCTATTCCCGAGCCCTCCTTCCGCCTTTTATGGTGTATGGTTAATAATTTATGCTTTATCTAAAACTATGATTTATTCATGTTCATCATTATGAGCCCTCACTAAAAGGCTAAATAGAAGGGTACAACGGGTACAAGTTAAATCACTTACAGGGTAATAAAAAGTGTATGACAGGTATTAGTAAAAGTTTCATTAAATAGCTCCATGTTTTTCATATGAACCCCATAACCACCTAAGAAAATATTTTCGATTTATGGCTTATTCAAGCCCAAAACAGCCCCCGAAGACAGGCAAGATTTTAAGCAAAATCCTAAACCCCAATACTCCTCAATAAGGAAAATGGTGGCCTTATACGCATGTTGCAAATGTTGTTATGCCCCCAAATATGTAATAGGAGTAAATAGACGACAATTACCAAATCTCAGTATTTATTTTCACAAGCTCACATGCACATATTCTGATAACCAATTGGATACTTCAGTTTTACTAGACCTCCAGATTTGTTCCGTTTAATTTCAATCAAATATAAGGATTCCAAGAAGAACCTGTCAAACCTTTTGCGCACTAATTTTTCGAGTTCCTTTGAATCCAATAAAAGATGAAAGGGAGGTCATATATTCAGATTCTCCACACACACAGCATAGTTACTTATGCAGTCAAAATTCAAACCAGTAGTGAATAAGAAAGCTACACATATTTGTAAAATGTTAAGAAAGAAAGAACAAGGTATGGAAAAATAATAACTACAAACATGAACCAATAACAACAAACCGTACGTGCAAGATTTTCCAATACACTTGAGTCCATAAGCTCCAATATTATGGCACCTATTAACTTCAAGATGTGCAAGCTCGGGGCAACCAACTGAAACTGCTTCCAGGCCCTTGTCAGTGAGGTGATAGCAATCACTAAGCGTAAGGCTCTTCAACCGCTTACACCCCTTTCCAATTGCAGAAAGACTCCTGTATGTCCAAAAATATTTCAAATTAAAATACAGAAAATAGTCACCTTCCTTCTCCATTCTTGATATACTGAGACACAATCTTCCAATTCAAAATAAGAAACCTTGACTTCTGTAATTCTTCAACTGTTTTCCGTTTGCTGATTTCTTTTTCCAAAAATCCTAAATTTTATGTCCTCATCTAATATATTTAAATTGAAATACGAAATGTAAACGCTATACCAGAAGGGCCTGACATGCTAAAAACATAGTGCATAGGCTAATATTGATGCATTGAACTTTTATTCAAGCTTAAACACTTTCTTGCTTACTGAAACCCATTAATATCCAAAATCGGGGAAATCACACTTTACCACCACTAAGTTCACATGAAGTTTTAATGTAGGACCTAAAGTTTCATTTTTTGCAATTTAGTACACCATGTTCACAATTTGTTTAATTCCAAATAAAAAATGGATGACACTTGAGGAAGGCATACAAAATAGACCAAAAATGTAACGAGCATCTTTTAAATTTACTTTTTCAACCCCTTTAATTTAACTATTTCTCATTTCCATCCCCTTTCCCAATAATATCCATGCCCCTTCTAAACACCCCCCCAATTCCATCGCTTTCCTCCCTCCATCTCTCTCTCTCTCTCTCTCTCTCTCTCTGTAGAAACCTAGTGGTCCTAATCCCCCACTCCACCCTCATTGTTATTTAATAAAATAAGCAACATAGATGAATTCATTTATACCATTCAGTAAGAGAGAGAGAGAGAGAGAGTATTCAATCAGAAAGGAAAAGGTCAAGGAAAGAATACCCACTGGTCAGTAAATCTCTGTAAACTGCGCAGAGCCAATAGCTCCAACGACAAACAAAAATTGGCAACAGCAGCCAACGCCTGATCAGTGACTTTAACGCATTTCAGATCTAGAGCCTTCAATAAAGGACATCCTTTGACCACATCAAGCACACCTTTATCATGGATGGATTCCGAGTATAATGTCAAACTCTCAAGAGATTTGCAATAAGATCCCACATATTCTAATGCTAAATCAGTTATATTGACACAGGCGGCAACACTCAATGATTTCAGAGTTGTACCACAGCCGAGGGCTATGTCGAGCAATACAGTGTCATCCAAACCATCACAAAACCGCAAATTCAGGACTTCAAGTTGCACACAGCACCCGCAAATGCATCCAGACCAAAGTCGTCAGACCAACCCTTTAAGAAAGAGTGAATAATCAAATTTTAGTCAGAGATCAGATTATTTTCTTTACAACTACTCAAATTTCAACATGTTCGGTGACTATATAAATGTATTGTATTCCCCTGATCTCAGTTCTGTCATCAAAGTCCTAATAACACGTATGAGCGTGTCAATCCGGTATGGAAAGAGAAAGTATATGTATATGGCAATAGAGAACAACCTGTAGAAATATGTTTCATATCAATGTGAAAAACAAAAACAAACCAACAAAAGGAAGATTTTAAAAAAAATCAAGATCAACCATAATACTTTACCTGGTGTTAAGGAGCCAAAATTAGATTGAGATTTTTTGACACAAAAGGCTGTTTACTGGTATTTCCTTTTGAAAGGTCAGTAGACAGAGTTTTCCTTAGGTAAGATTTTTATTGTCCATACCGGGAATCCGCTTAAAAGAGGCAAAGATATTTTCCATTTGTATGTAATCAGCAACAAAATAACAAGTTTGAAATCAGAACTGCACCTGTAATTCTAACGATTTTAAGGATCTACATCTTTCGGCGACATATTCTAGACCTTTATTTGTTACATTATAGCACCATAATAGGCTCAGTTTCTCAAGCTTAGGAAATCCATCCACAACCGCGGCCAAACCGGCATCTGATAGACAATCCGTCTCATTTTTATCTGCCATGTTGCGAAGCTGCATCCAGGATTGATTATAAGCACTACGTCTTCTTCCCTGCATAACGGTAAGAAAATATTACGGATAGCAACAAAAAAAGGAAAATATTTCAAACCTGAGCCTAAAAGCTTATCAGATTGATCAACCACAGATTTGAAAATGAGTGTGCTATATTCATAATTGAAGCAATTAGCCTACAAAATCACAATTAAATAACAGTATTTGCACTACGATACCATATCCAAGTATTAAAACACCCCATCCTAAAGGAGACAGTGTGCCGCTCACTCATCAAGTGTTTGATATAACACCGATCCTCGTTCCATTAAATCTAGGATTTCAGAATCCTTCTGGACTCGAATTTATTTACTTCTTCAGTTCCCTTTCTTGATTACTTACTATTATAAGCATGAATAACTAATTTACTGCATTGTAGATACTATTGATGAGAGAAAATCGGATTGATGAGAGAAAGCCGGATTATGGATAAGAGAAAACCGGATTGAATGACTAGAGGCTTTCCCGTGGAATTTAAACATACTCTTAGTACACTTTCTAAAGGATGAAAACAACCACCACCTTCTGTTATTTACTATAATAGAAGCAAATGTACTCTATAAAATGGAGAATTAAACACCTACCAAGTTAAAACCCGCAAATTCAAATAACAAATCAGAATGAATTTTATTTCAAGTCTTTCTTTCGTTGTTTTTGAGTTGATGAAAAAGCACCATACTGATTGATCTGATTAGTGTTTCAATTTCAAATTCAATCACAGTTTTTGGAAATGAAACAGCAAATAAATTCTATCTAACTAAATTGGAGTTAGATTCAGTGATATAAAGGGACATGCAGACACAGAATTTTACCAATTCAGATTCAGAGGGGATGTCCTTGGACATACGCTCATTGATATAGACGTCCCTGACATTGACGAAAAGTCCAGCGAGCAGCTTCACAAGCGTGTCTGGGTAGTCGGATGCGCCGATTCGGATGGTTTCGCGGCTGAGCCGCTCGAGGCGGTGCCACCGCTTGCAGACGAGGGCGCATGCATCGCGGCTGGACTTGGAATTATCGAGGTGCCGGAAAATCTCGATGATTAGCTCGTCCGGTAGACTCAAATTTACTCGGTCACGCCGTCGACGTCTCATAGATATCAAATCTTTGAGCACACACACTCGCTCGCACACAGTTCTAGAGAGAGAGAGAGAGTGTATTAGTACTGGAAGGAAGAGTAGAAGTAGCATTGTCGGATTGCGTGAATCGGCGGTTAAAGTTGGAGGTTGTCCGGCTTTTTATTTGTTTGGGGAAATTATTACACTTGCACCCCCTTGACAAATTTTGAGGATCGTTACTTTGTACTCAAATCTTTGTACTCCCTCTGTCCCGCTTTAAGGTTCTTACATTCTTTTTTAGTTTGTCCCAAATTAAGGTTCTTACTTTGCTTTATTACCTAAAATGAAAAGTGGGACCCACTTGCCATTCTCACAACAAAAACTCCCTACCCACTTTCTCTCTCCCACTTACTTTTCATACTCACAACATTTACTTTTTCTTAATCTCCGTGCAAAATCAAACTAAGAACTTTAAATTGGGTAAATTGGGACGGAGGGAGTAATAGTTGAATATCCACGAAATTATTTAGTAGTCCTGCATTACTCCATCCGTTTTATCTTAAAAGTCAAAAAATGAGTGAGCTTAAGAATTAAGGAAAATGTGATGTGTTGTGAGTGTTGATAGTTGGGTATGAGAGAGAAAGTGGGATATAGAAGAGTTAGTAGATAATTGTTATGAGTATGACATGTAGAACTCACTTTCCATTTTAAGATTTTGACTATTAAAATGGGACTCCCTTTTAGAATTTTTTTTACTCTTAAAATAAGACAGAAAGAGTATACGTTTTAGTTGTAATATTATTTCACACGATTGTATCATTAACATTTTCAACATGCTTATGGATATAGTACTAAATAATTTTATAGGTGTAAATCGGTCTTAGTCAAATTTCAGATAATTATTTTTTATTACTTTATCCGTCCCGGACTAAGGTTTAAGAAAAAGTAAATGTTGTGAGTATGTAAAAGTAAGTAAGAAAAAGTAGGAGGGATAAAATGGGTAGAGAGTTTTTGTTGTGAGAATGATAAGTGTGTCCCATCGTCCATTTTAGGTAATAAAGCAACTAAAAACCTTAGTCTGAAACAAACGGAAAGTAAGAACGTTAGTCTCGGACAGAGCGTTTCTACTCATTACAAAGTAAACAATTTGATTCAATGGTTTGTAAAGCAAGCAAATAAACACATAATAGTAAAAGTAACATTTTTGTTTATGAATCCATAAGTTTTGTAACTTACTTTCAGGTTAGATCATGGATTTGTATTAAATATATTATATGTGTTACTACTATGCAAATATAATATATAATTTGTGCAACAATCAAATATAGCTACTTATAGAAGAAACATTTGTGTTGATCAATTTATGGATTCACTACGTCATTTTCATTGATATTTCAAGATTATGTTTACGCACTTAATGCTTATACGTAAAATTATCGTATTACATGCATAATAGTTAAATTATGCGCATGTACGTTGAAATGAATAATTTTATATATCTGGTATTCAGTAAGTTCATTATTTAGTGACTGAACGTACACAAAATCTGCAGTTTTTTTTATTCATCATATTAATTGTGCAAACTTGATGTTTGGTTCGTAACATGATTCATTTACTTAAATGGACATATAAAATATACCAAATAAGGGGGGACATGCTCCTAGGGCCCTTCATTGATGTAAGACTACAGCGACAAAGAATCAAATATTCACTTTTTTTTCTTTGACCAGTTCGCTCATGACATCATCTAATAAGCAGCTTCACAAGAACGTTGGGGTAGTTGGATGGACCGATTTGGATTGTGTCACAACTGAGTCGCTCGAGGCGATGCCATTGCATGCAGAAAAGGGAGCATGCACCACTACTGGACCTGGGATCCAGGTGCCAAAAAATCTTGAGAATCTTGTCGCTCAATATAATCCAATCTACTAGATTCGTCGTCTCATAGATATCAAAATTCTAGCACTCACTCTCTCTCGCACACAGTTCTAATTAGAGAGAGAGATATGAAGGGATTAGTACTAAAATTAGCGCTGTCAGATCGCGCGATAAATCAATGGTTTAAGTAGGGAGGTCCGACTTATATGGTTCAAAATCATTACACATGCATCCCATTTACAAGATTTAAGATCGTAACATTTCCCTTTTAATTCCTTATAAAAGTCGAACTCATGATAATTATTTTGTAAGTATGGAATTCGACCCATTAATACTCGTTACAAGTACACAATTTGACTCATAATTTGTAAAACAAGCACATGTAACATATTATGAGTAACATTTGTGTTTATAAATCACAATTTTCAGGATCATTGATGTATTAAAGTCGTGTATTTGAGTTAAATATCGTGTGTAGTATCTACGCAAAATAGTTTGTACAACAAGCAAATATAGCTACCAGTTGAAATAACATATGCGTTTATCCGTTTATCTATCTGTTACTTCAATTTCACTGATATATAAAAAATGTGATTATGTATCAAATGCTTATACGTTAAATTATCGTATATAATGCATAATATAAAAAGTAGTCAAATTATGCCCATATATGTTGAAAGTAATAATGCTACCTATCGATTATTGAGTTAGTTCATTGTTTGGTGACTATAAACGTATACACGATCTGCAATTTTCTTTTGTCATCGTATCACTCTTGCAAGAGAATCTTGATGTTTAGATGGTCAACATGATTTATTTTCAGAAACGACCAAATTACGTACAAAAATCGATATAATTTTCTTTTTCTCTCAATTTAGTTTCCAAGTAAATCAAGGATCACATGAATCGATGTACATGTGATGTTAGAACTAATAACTTATAACCATTATATCACTTGTAGTATGCCAACCGTCAAAATTTTGTAAAAAGGGGTGTCAGATGAGTTGTTTGTTTTTATAGAGTAGGAGTAGGGCTGTTATACGAACCGAGCTGGCTCGAGCTCGGCTCGTGAAAGCTCGAGCTCGAGTGAGCTCGAGGCGAGCTCGAACCGATTGTCAAGCTCGTTTTTGTTATCGATCCGACCGTGTTCGGCTCGTTTAGCTCGTTAAAAGCTCGAGTTCGACTCGATAAGCTTATTAAAATTGAATTTTTGTTTTCGAACGGCTCGAACTCGGCTCGATAAGCTCGAATTTGGCTCGATAAGACCATATTTTTCTTAAAGAAAATGTCTAAGCTCGAGCTCGGCTCGTTAAAACTCGAGTTCGATATCGACTCGAGTTGTTCGCGAGCTCGATTCGACTCGAGCTCGAACAAGCAAGTGGGCTCGAGCTCGATAAAAGCTCGAGCTCGATAAAAGCTCGATAAATTTTAAACGAGCTCGAGCTCGACTCGGCTCGTTTATAGCCCTTTGGAGGAAATATTTCTGCAATAAGAGAAAACATGAGGGGGTCTAGGTAATCTAATCATTCTTGGATTTATTTTTATAAGTAGAAACAATTACAGCTGCCATGCTTTATCTCCAAATTAATCAAAAAAGAAAAAAGAAATCATTAATTTCTCATATGTTCATTCCGGTCCGAGATTGATTTTGAACAGTTATATATGACCAGTTGATTTCCCACTCTCGAAGAATAAGGATTCGGAGGTATCATCAGAATTTCGTTCAGTGTGTGTGTGTGTGTGTGTGAGAGAGAGAGAGAGAGAGAGAGGAACAATCAGTCGATTGATTGATCGATTGAAGGTCGCCGGAGATAATGTCGTTCTCGTTTTTCAAGGCATTAAGGCCTAAAACCCCGCAAGAACTCGCGAGAGCGATCAAGGATAGTCTCATGGCTCTCGATACAAAAACTGTTGTCGAGGTTAAAGCCCTTGAAAAGGTTCATTTCATTTCCTCTCTATTTTTTTATTTAGTTTTTTTTTATATTTTAGAAGATATAGTTAGGTAATTAAGTTTAATTTTGAGAATTCGTGATTGAAAGTAACCGCAATTTCTGAAATTTATGGTAATGTGGTGCAATTATTGTCACATGATTTAGTTGACAATTACTCATGGAATGCATTTTGTTATTATTATTAATTTATGTTCAATTCATTTGGTCTTTTTGTGTGGAATATGTTTTGATTATAATTTCAGCTGTTTTGATTGATTGATCATGTCATTGTACTTGTGCTTGCATATGATTATGATGTTATTATCATGTATGGTAGCTATAAGTTACTCCGTCCGTCGCAGAGTATATGTCCACCCTCCCATTTACACGTAGATTAAGAAATGGTGGAAGTGATAGTAAGTGTTGTGAGTATAAAAGTAAAGTAGCAGAGAGAATGAGTGAGAGGGAATAGTAACTTAATTGGTGTTGTGCGTATAAAAGTAAAGTAGGAGAGAGAATGAGTGAGAGGGAATAGTAACTTGATTGGTGTTGTGAGTATAAAAGTAAAGTATGAGAGAGAATGAGTGTGATGAATAGTAAATATTCTTTGTCATTTTAGGAAGTGGACATATACTCTAGGACGGACTAAAAAGGAAAGGTGGACATATAGTTTGGGATGGAGGGAGTATGCATTTTTATTTGTTCATTAATAATGATAAGAAGTGATTGCACAATAGCGGAAGCATCAATTGCCGTTATTTATTACACATGCTTCTGTCGAGACTCGAACTTGAACAATTTGGAGAATTAGAACATGATCAAGAGCTAGCAGTCAAGGTTTATTCCCAATCACAGGAATATGCATAAAGTTAACACCATCTGTTCCGATAAGGGAGTCCACTTGCTCTATTTTAAAAGTTCCACTTAAAAGAGTCCAGATTCAAAGATCTGTTCGCAATCAGCATACATTTCCTACATTGCCATCTACCCTCCACTTGACATCTGTTTATCCTAGAGAGATTGAGCATCAATGAGTCATGCCAAGTTTCATCTTGTACCCTTGTAATCATTTTCGGAATTAAATTCTTAATACCTCAGTCAGGAACCTGAAATGCTGCTCCTTCAGGCTTGAAAATGCTTGCAGTGTTAGATTGAGTATGAACTGATCCGTGATTTGAAATTTGGAACCTGCTTCAGTAAAGAGATCCCGTGAAATTGGTATTATTTATTGTAGCATTCCTGCAAGTATATCTTTAGGGAGAGAAAATTATAGTAATTTAGTACGTCTGGAGTTCTTCTTAGCTTAATGTTGTCAGTTGTGGCAGAAAGTATAGCTACTACTCCAACTTGTGGAACCAAAAAATGTATAGCTATTAATCCAAAGCTAGTTTTGTGCTTGTGGTCAGTATCATAAGCCATCTGGATTCTCCAAATCTGGACTTTGAATTCGTGGCTGATGCTTTAATTCCTTAGAGTTATCATGTTCAACATGCCAATCTATTTCTTCTCGCTATTATGCAAATACAAAGATGCTGTTTTGGTGCAGGCTTTGGAAGAAGTTGAGAAGAATTTTGTGACCATGAGAGTTATGCTTTCGGGAGATGGGGAGGTTGAACCAAACATGGATCAAGTATCACAATTAACACTCGAAATCTGTAAAGAGGATGTTCTTGCTCTTTTCTTTCATAAGTTACCTATACTAGGATGGGAGGTAAGCCATCATCAGAATTCACAATATTCTTTCATGTATTTATTATTATTAACGTTCTTTCATACAATGATATTAAACTTTGGACATAGGCAAGAAAAGATTTAGTCCACTGTTGGACCATATTGCTGAAGCAAAAGGTTGGCTCAAGTCATTGCTGTGTGAAGTACATGGAGGATCATTCAGAGTTGCTAGACTTCCTTGTTGTGTGGTATGTTCATCCATGTTTCCTCCTCAATATTATTATGTTTCAATTCATTGTACTTAATCTTCTTACGAAAACAAATGTTTCCTTTTGTACGTGAAGGAAGAGTAGATTCTAAATACTGAATGAGGGAGCAGCATATGTATATTCTTGCATTTGCGCCCTTGGCTACTTCTCTTTGATGCAGTTTCACACATGTGCACATGAAAAAGAAAAAAAGAAACTTGCGTGGATATAATCATGTACCCTAATGATCATACTCTGTTTTCTTCGTGTACATGACTACATCTCCATGCCTGTGTGTGTGTAAAAGCTGAATTTCTTGCAATTGTTAGTGTAATTTATTGGTATATTGTCTTACCATACTGAATTATTGTTCCATGCACTTCAAACAGCTATGACAACAAGGAGATAGCCTTGAATTGTGGAAATATGCTGAGGGAATGCATCAAATTCCCCACACTTGCAAAGTAAGACATGTATGCTATTCATTTTCTTTCTTAATTATCCATCATGTTTCGCTGAAGATAATATTTGTATATATTCTGTGCCCGTTCACACCCGTTTCTCTTGTATTGTATGAATGAGTTGAGTGAAAAAATTCTTGCCTGGCTATTGTTTTTGGTGTCTGTACCTGTACCAAATGTTTTAGAATCAAATTTTGTTAAAAATATCCAAAGTGGGTATTAGCCCTGTACCATGTATTTTGATGAATCCAAAAGAGTGTAAACCAAGTATGAAATTGGGCTTTGGCAAAAACACACGTTTGAATTTAGATTTGTTTCTTGTCCAAATTTCTTTTAATTAAATCCTGATTACGACCGCTGGTTTTTGCCTTAACGATCGTGACTTCAATATGTAGAGCTTTGTTCCAACTCAAAAATCCTTTTAATAAAGTTTGGCGAGAATTAATATTTCAGATTGTAACCCATCACCCCTTTAAACACGTATGAGTTGGACCTTTTAACTAATAAGAGGCAAACTAGATTTGTAGAATGATCATGTTTACTTTTCTTAACGATGCCTTAAGTTTATGTCCTATTTGGTTCTAAGATTTTTTTTTTTTTTTTTTATTATTATAAGCAACTCAAGTAAAGGTAAGAGCAATCCTAATATAGTCAACAACATTTCACTTGCACAAAATCTTACAATTAAGTGAAGTAGGTATTTTCCAAGTTGATTGGATATTGATGGAATCACAAGATTCGGGGATGATTCACATTGCATTCCTGTACGGGTCCCGCAGATTACATTTATGATTTGAAGCGGCATACACTGCAGCGAGTAATATATCATGGTCCAATTTGTTAATCATATGAACAAACTATTGGTTTTGTTGTCGAATTTAATTTGAGATGCTGCAAGAAGAAAACATCCTTTTCTCTCACGTAACACGAAAGAATTTTAGTCACTTTTGCTTGTACTTACTAAATAGGGATATGATTGGCATATCGCCATTCCATGCAAAACATCTATGATAATCACTCTGTATGTGTAGGCCCAAAAAGTACGTATATATTGATAGAGAAGTGTGAAGTTACCAACTCATCTTAAAGCTAATTTTAGAATGGGACTCAACTATGTATATCAACCTTAACCCCCCCTCCCTCCCAACATGTGGCCCGTTCACATGTGGAAAACCAACTAGGTTGCAAGCACTCACTGACACAATACTTCAGTATCAAGCCTTAGCGCTCCAGCCTCCACCTCATGTGTGACCCACCAACACGTGGAGAGTTAAACACATGCCTTACCTGGGCATCACAAACCAAAGAGGGTCTAATCATGCACTCACAATACTTCAGATAGCAGATGCAAGAGGGATGGCTCGAAACCATGACATTGCCAAACCAAAGTTGTGATACCATGTTAAGTTATCATGCATTGTGTTGTTCTGGTATGCACGTTTTCCACTTTCACTCTTTAAGTTATACAATATCCTTTCAGATACATATTGGAGTCCCCAAGCTTCGAGTTTTTCTTCAAATATGTGGAGCTTCCGAACTTTGATGTTGCTTCTGATGCATTTTCTACGTTTAAGGTGAGATTACTGTACTGTAAAATTGATGATATTGTCAAGGGTTTCATTAAATTGAAATACCATGCTTTCAATTCACTGATGTATCAGTAAGAACCTGTTTACAGGATCTGCTTACCAAACATGAAACTGCAGTGGCTGAGTACTTGACTTCTCACTATGATGAGGTTGGCTTCATCTTTTCTTACTCTTATGATTGTTAGCTAGTCCAGGATGTATTTAGTTTCTGGTTGAGCTTGCTACTTTGTGTGCCACACACCTTATTTTGGGGGTAACTTACAGGATAGTATCTCCTCCAGTTTGTCTCTTTTCGTATTGAACTATATATGTACCCCCTATGACCTGTCCACTATAGGTAGTGAAGATGCTACTTTGAATTTCATGATGGTATCTGTTTCTTTTAGGATATTCTAATTCCTTTGTCTTTCCAGTTCTTTGAGCAATATGAGAAGCTTTTAACCTCCAAGAATTATGTGACAAGAAGGCAATCTTTGAAGGTCAGT
This sequence comes from Campanula takesimana, assembly GCA_026119855.1. NCBI lineage: Eukaryota > Viridiplantae > Streptophyta > Magnoliopsida > Asterales > Campanulaceae > Campanula > Campanula takesimana. Next base: position 61,282 of record JAOWBW010001823.1, on the reverse strand, counting down.
TTTTTCCAGTTATTCATTGGAATGTAACTCTGTTTTTGTTTTGTTTGATTGATAAGATGGTTAACAAGGGAATATTTATGAATATTAGCTTCTGTCGGACTTTCTTTTGGAGGCTCCAAGTTCCCATATAATGAAAAAATACATTGCGGAAGTTCGACACTTCAAAGTAATGATGACTTTACTGAAGGTAAGTAATATTCATTATTTCGACAGCTGACAGTTTTGAAAAATTATGTTTTTGGGATCAGCTGGCAATGGTAATTGGATGTTGTTACACATATGAACAGTTAGTTTGTGAGAGTGATTTGAGGAAAGCTCTCTGAAATTTGGCTGTCTCATTATTCCTGTTTGTCTGCTCCTCCAATGTAGTCTAACATACAAATTTACATTTTTTTCTTAATTATGATGCCAAGTAAGTACTTCTTTCTTTAGTGTCTTTGATCCTGCTACTTTGTGTCAAGTCTGGGATCATTCTATTTTAAGTTCAAGGTGACGCAAGTTGCCTTCTTTTGTTTTGCCTGTCAATGTGATATATGCATTATATTCAGTCAAAAGTTGGCTCCTGATGTGTTAACTAACCTACCAGAGCAAGAGAGAGGAAAGAAAGCTCATTTCTGATTCCCTTGTCGATTAGACCCTCTCAATTTTCCCTACCTTCGGGAAAATTAAGTCACAAGGAAATTTATCAATTTTTGAACTACTATATACGTTGATTTTAGAATGTAAGTGGTCCTATTTTCAAAGGTTAGTGGTATTTTCATGATTTTCCAATTATTCTTTCCATAATTGCCAGATGGTTGTAGAGTCTTCCTAATGCAAGTGACTCAGTTAAACAAAATAATGTGGTTCATCGGAAAATGATTCAAATACTTACCTTGGGTAATGTGACTTCTTGTGCATTGGAGAGTTCACGGCTTCATGCTCACAACCAAGAAAGAGGTAGACGGGCCGCGTACCTATATAACTAGGTACACCTTAGGTTGAACTCTGAAGGAAATTCTGCAACTTACACCCTAGAAATTTTCTTGATTTCTCGTAGGATCCATCCCAAACCCTAGTGGTATGTCGATTGAAATGTGAGGAAGAGGGTACAAAAATGGTGGTTAGGAAGAGGTTATATGGTGTTTATGGCACGTGTAGAGTCTCGTATGGGAGAAATTAATAGGATATTATGGTGCTTGTGTAGTCTTATGTGGGAGAGAATCATAGGATGTTATGGTGCTTATGGAGTCTCATGTGGGAGAGAACCATTTATACTCCCTCTGTCCCATAAATTTTGTCCCGTTTGACTTTTTAATTTAATCAACCTAGTGGAATTGTAATAATTGTAACTGATAAATCATTAAGTAATTTATCAATAACAACTTCTAAAATTTCATTGTGATCATTATATGGTCAAAGATAACGTGAGTTGACCATAGAAAGTCAAATGGAACAAACTTTCCGGGATAGAGGGAGTATCTCTTAAAAAAATTGCATTTTGAAGTGGGTTCCAACTGAAGTATCTATTATTAGCAAGTATGACTATACAATGGGTCTCTATATCATACAGTAGTCTCTTTACAATCTAGAATACACTTTTGGTCAGTTTACTTCACTCTGCTGTCTCATTTCTCTCACTTCCCTCTCTGTCCGTACCTATTTTTCTCTTACCCTTTTGTTTCATGTTCTGAGCAGGATTCAAGTAAAAACATTCAGATCTCTGCTTTTCACATATTCAAGGTACTGGCCTCTCTTTCTGTTCGTTACATGCAATTGATACCTACTAATTTCCCACCAATAAGCAAGTTGATCAGAACTGTCGTTACCTTACTAAGGGCAAAAAGTCATTATTAATTATATGAAACAATCTGACAAAGGGGTGGATTTTATCCAGTGATGGACTTACTTATAAATGGAAGTTTTTTATTTCAGAGGCGTACACTTTGATATTTGCATCTGAAACTAAGGAATGTTCAATAAAACTGGCTTTTGCCTTGTTCCGTCATTCAAAAAAGTGGCTTTTAAATATTAAAAAATTACCTCTAATGCTTCCTTCTCCCCCATTTCCACACACATCAATTGAAGTATGGTCAAGGGTTGTAAATTTATACATGTACTTGAGAATCATACCAGGGTCAAAATAGAAGTTAAAACGCCGTAAATATTACTCCCTCCGTCCTAAAATGAATGACCATTTTTTAGAAAAAAATGTCCCAAGATGAATGACCATTTTCTAAATAACTTTGTCTCTAAATGATTTTTTAACAAATTATTTTCTACATTTCGTTACATACTTACATAAGTAGAAGTTTAGAAGTGGATAACAAGAATATTTATAATCTGTGCCATTAAACTTTAACATTTACAGAATATCCCTTAAATAAAAATGGACATATATTTTGGGACGGAGGGAGTATTACTTTGTAGATCGATCTGTTCAGGTTCATACAAATTCTAGATTGGGTGAAAGGCAAAGCATCATATTATTGAGTAATTCCAAGATTGCTTGGGAAAGTGATGACACCTGGAAACAATTCATACACCAGCAGTAGTATGAGATCGTGAATTGACTTCCTTTCAAATTTTACCTTTTGCCGCACTAAAGAGTAGCATATTTTTATCCTTGACTATAAACATCTCATATAGAAAACCTATTGCTGTTATTATATATCAATGGAATCTAGAGTCCATTATGTTTGTCATTACATCTTAATGCTTCGATTACTGAAAGAGTTTCGTGATAGTAAGAATATTGACTATTTTAACCACTTTCTGTCTTTCTCATATTTCAATGTTTTTTGTTTTGGTCACGTCATAAAGAATCCTTGTCTTATGCAACATTCATTCTTGGATTACTGTTTCACTTATATAGAGAGAACGTTATATTCAATTCCTCTTGTTTAATTTTACCTTGTAGGTTTTTGTTGCTAATCCTAACAAGCCCCGAGAAATAAAAGTTATCTTGGCTAGGAACCATGAAAAATTGCTGGAATTGCTTTACAGTCTCTCTGCTGGCAAAGGTATGCCTGAACAAGAGACTTGGTTGATGGGATTTGATGCATCATTAAATTCATTTGTGCTTATTTTTTGTTTGGAGTATCATCATGGATCTTATACTTATCGTTCTCCATTGCCCATCTTTTCAAACTTTCCATGTTCATTAGGTGGTGATGATGATCAATTCGAAGAAGAGAAGGAACTCATAATCAAAGAAATTCAAAGGGTATCTCAACTACCAAACCTTGAATCTTAGGTAAAATTTCCCGTGTTTTCTTTGAGTTTTGCATGAAAAAAAAATACTTGTGAGATTTGGTGTGTCTATCTAGCCAATTTGTTCTATTAACCTCTCAAGGGCCAACGTCCTACTCCCTAAATAAAGGAGAAAATAGAATATTCTTGGATTAACTTACTATTCCCTCCGTTCCAAAATGATCTTCACATTTGATAATCTTTTTAAGCCCAAATTGTAGAAATAAGAAGTTGTATTGGGACAATGAGAAATGGCAAATGGGAAGATCATTTTGGGAGGGAGGGAGTAGTTTAGAAGTTGTGTCAAAACTGTTTCACCTGACAAGAATCCTTGCTGCAAATCAGATTGTTGTTGATGACGGAAGCCAGCTGCATTTGGTCACCATCAATGAAGATATAGTTATATATACATTCACTTGTTTTATGTTATATGGACAGTACCTCCATTTGAGACATAAGTATATATGATCTACCAAAAATAGAATCTGTATTAATCGAAGTTTATTTATAGAAAAACGTGTTGCTATATCGCATACTAGCAACAGAAAAATTTAGCTAATAGCTGAATCAGTTTGTTTGCAAAACCCGTTGGTATGCATCGCGTGTTCTTGCATTCTTTCTGGTTATTTTTGATGCACCATGTATTCTATTTCTACCAAGTTGACATCAAATTCTTAGGCACTTCTGGTGTACATACTGGCATCCCCAGATGGTACTACTCACTGCTCAATTTATCAACTTCTTCGTCTAACTCGTGCTGTCCACCTGATTCATTTTTATGTGATGTTCTTTTCTCTTCCCCAAAATGAATATTTTTATTATAGATCAAAAACAAATTAAGTTACGCAAATTTTTCTCAAGAGGGGATACAATTTTTTTTTATTTTTCCACTACATTCATTAAAATTCGAATATATGAGTAATATCTTGATACATTTGCCTTTAAATCACCTCACTTTCCAAAGTTATCAAGTTTTTGAAGTCTTTCAATTATTTTATGGGCTTTGAAAATAAATTAAGATTAGACTTGATTAAATAATAAATTGTTTTTTTATTCATAATAATAAGTAAAAACATAACAAGTTAAAAAAAAAAAGTAATGTAGCGAAAATAAGTGTGAGTTCTATGATTTTATAACAATAATAGTATTTTATAATTAAGAAAAAAAATATTGGGATAATATTCCCTCTTCAAGAATCAGGATATCAAATTTTGAAGTGGACAATGATTTTTTATTATTATTAGTTTGAACTCATCAATAAAAGAAAATTGTACTCAAGGATCTATCCTTTCAATATTTGTGACTGTTTTTTTTTTTTTTTCAAAAAATAAAATAAAATATTATGCAACTGGCGTCATTCATTTGGTTTCTAGTGGAAAAAGGAAAAACTACTATAACTTTCTTTTAGCTGCTTATTTTGTATTTTTAATTATTGTGCATGAATATAAATTATTTTTTAATATAATGAATTATTATTATTTATGTTGAAAACCCATTAAATAAAAAATTGAATTCAAAGAATTTTAAAATAAATGATAACATTGGTAAGTTCTTTTCCTTTCAAAGTGAGATGAATTTAATGGCAATTGTGTCAAAATCTCAATTAATTTATTAAAAGTTTAGTGAATATAGTGGATAAGGGAAAACTGTAGTGACAATAGCCCCCTATCAATTTTAAAATGCGTGAAATTTATAATGAGGTTATTTTTTTGGGGAAGGAGTAAATCAAACTATTTTCCTTCTTCGATGACTCATGGAATGCTGCTTTGTTAGCCTTGCAACTTCATTTGTTTGTGTTAGAAAATTAGTTCAACTTTCGAAATTAAGACTTGAAAATTACGAAATTTTAAAAATTTATAAAGCATTTTCAAAATATTTGAAAAATAAATGAGACTATCAATTATGACAAGCAGACTACCAGATGGCGCGGGGACGTCTATGAGAGATTTCTAGGAGGCAATTATCACTGTAATAGATTCCAATATAAGAATTTGTAATATGTAGAGCAATAGATCTATAATAGACTTCATAGGAGCTTGTAACACGATGACAATTGCCTTAAATGATATGATACAAACTTTCAAAAAAAAAAAAAAAATCTACAGACACCACCAAACTATTTCAGCATACTGATAGCAACAAAGACAATAAAGCATGATTTTGAAATTAGAGAATTAATTTAAGAGGGATCTTTGAGAAATAACGAAAAAGTACAAGGGGGTAGTTTGTTCTTTAATTTGGCAAACTCAATTTAAGCGCTCCGTTGCGGTGACTTGCGTCTTCATTTACATTTACACCGGCCGCTATACATACTTACACAACCCTGTATCTATTTCTCTCTCTCTCTCTCTCTCACTCCGGCCATGAATTTCTTCAAATCAGTCTTCGCCGACGATCCAGAAAACTCAGATTCCGAAACTACCCCTCCTTTATCACCCAGTTCACTATCCCAACCATCCCCATCTATAAACCCTAATCCTAACCCTGATGTCGCTGCGATCACCAACGCCTGGTCATTTGGAAGCAGCTTGATCAAAACCTTAGCATCGAAGTCCGAGTCCGTCATCGAGACCTACCGCCGCGATCTGGAAGAGTTCAGCTCCGGACTCAAGAAAGAGACCGCCGTGATCCGGGAAGCCGCCAGCCGAGCCGTCAAAGACCTCCCAACTTCGCTTGAAGCCGGCGCCGCAGTAGCTCAGGAGTCTCTCGAGTCGGTCGGGCAAGCCATCGACAATTTGGGCACCACTGTGGGCGAAATCATATCTCATGGTAAGGAAACAATTCTTGCTGATGACTCTGATAGTGAATTTTCTGATGGTAGGCAAAATACTAGTGCCCAATTGTATAATGATAACGCTAGTTCGAAACCATATAGTAGGCTTGATGCGCAAATTCGTTCGATTCAGTGTGATATGAATACTTATTTGGAGCAAGTGGAGGGTTTGGATGAGTACAATGAGTGGAAATTAGGGTTTTTATTGGATGATAAGGCGGATGAGATTGAGGATTTAATTAGTGAGAATGGGGTGATTGAGGAGATTTATAATGAGATTGTTCCGGGGAGGGTTGATGAGGAAGTGTTTTGGAGTCGCTACTTTTTTAGGGTTTATAAGGTTAAGAAAGCCGAAGAGGCTAGAGCTAAGATTGTGAAGAGAGCAATTGCAGGGGAGGAGGAGGAAGAACTAAGCTGGGATGTTGATGAAGATGACTATGAAGAGAGTGATGGGCCTAAGTTGAAGGTCAGTGGTCCAGAAGAACGGATTGAAGAGAAGAAAATTCAAGAAGAGGATGTGGGCGAGGAAGAAGTAGGAAGTGAAACAGAGAAGTTGGACAAGGTTGGTGTATCTGAATCGGAAGGTGGAAATGTGGTTGATCAGAAAGGGAGTGGGTTGCAGGAAAACGAAACACATGATCATAACTTGGAAGTTAAAAATGATGAGAAAGCATCATCGGAGGGCAAAACGGATAAAGATAGTGATTTTTCTGTTGTTTCAAGCCAGCCATCGCGTGAGGAGGAAGATCTTGGGTGGGATGAGATTGAAGATGTTGGCAGTGGTGACGAGACTAAGGTGGGCCCACGTGGGAGCCCAGATAAAGCTGACTTGCGCAAACGACTGAGTGCAGCTGAGGAAGAGGAGGATCTAACGTGGGATATTGAAGATGATGATGAGCCTGTTCGGTCATGACTGTACTTTGCATAACAAATACTACTTGTCTTACAATTGATTTGTTAACCGCCAGCGTATACTGGTAAAAGATTCAGCTTCTATTACAAGTGTGATTTTTAGTGATTTATGCAGCTCATGATGTATATACTGCACTTGTACCTTTTATAAAGTTACTATTACAATGAAAGGAAATTCAAGTTTAATTCCATGTTTTTCGGGTGAGTATTGATCTGATGCTTCCTTTTCATTCTATTGTATTAGGATCTCTGTCAAACAAGAAAGTCATTTTTCCATTGCAGCAACACTATGTGATGTTTAAACCCTTATCTCAGTGATGATGATGTGATCACACTGGCTTGCCTTTTATTTCAGGTGAAAAATATCGGCACCCAACGTGGCATTGCAAACAATATAACTGGTGTGAATATTATGCGTTCCAGGCAATGAGTTATCATTATGAATTCGGTAACCCAAATATACGACATTTCCAGGCGATGAGTTATCATTATGAATTGGGTAACCCAAATATACGATATTTACAAGATTACTGAGATGTAGTTCTCAGTAGAACTGATAAATTAACGTCCCCGATGTAGTTGATATACTGCGTTTGTTAATAGAAACAAGCATCAATTATGTGAAGAGTAATATGATGCACTCAACAAGATCAAATTAGACGCAAGACTTGTATACAATAACAGGTAACAGAGCTAAAATGTCTAGCTGCTGTGGATTAGGAAATCACAGCTGACAGTATTCTTTAACAAAAACACACTGGTAAAAAGGGTGTACCATCATCCTATACAATTACAATTTGCAAAATTATCCATAGTCCAACACTATCACTTAGAAGACAAGAAGAGAGACGGACGTAAGAATATACCAGAAACAATGTCTTTGTGCCAACGTTATTAGTGTAAGGAGTGATGGAAAAAAACATAACGCTGTTTAGACTTAGGGAAATGCACAAAACACCTAATTATCACCCTGTCTCAGCATCCGCAGGATGGTGAGGAAGAGGTTGAGAATGTCAAGATAAAGGGTGATGGAGGCCCAGATGTACTCATCATAAGTGAATCTCTTAATCAGGTTGTCCGTGTCGTAGATGATGTAGCCAGAGAACACTATTGCACCAGCAGCACCATAGATGGCACTCAATGTAGACCCTAGTGGGAAGAATGCCTGCATGACACATAATATACGATGTTAGATGCATAGCGACAAAGACATTAGTGTTTTGCTTATTTCATAGTCAAGAAATCTGTGTGCGCATATGTACGCATATATATATATATATCTACTCCTCCTGTCCCATTTTAAGAGTCAAAAAATTTGTGAGCACAAGAATAAAGGAAAGAATGTTTTATTATAAAATATAGATAGTGGGGTAGAGTTTTGTGAGTATAGAAAGTAGGTAGGAGAGAGAAAGTGGGGGTATGACAATAGTTAGTGGATAGTTGTTGTGAGTATGACATGTGGGACCCATTGAATAAAAAAGTGTTAAAAGCTTTCCTTTTTGGGATTTTGACTCTTAAATTTGGACACCCATTTGGGAAATTTTTTACTCTTAAAATTGGACGGAGGGAGTATATATATATATATATATAGAATATTTCTTATACGGACACGTGCGTACGCACTCGAGGGAAAAAAATAACGCCGTTTGTTCCTTTTTCCTCTCCCAAATACATCGTTTCTTTCTCTGAACAAAACAAATGCCCTCGTCTGATATCTTCTCCACCAAAATTCATTTATGTTTTCTTCAACCTCTCTCTTCTTGGCATCTTTTGTGATTCATGTGCCTGATTTTTCAATGGTGTTGTGATGCTGGTGAAATCAATTTTTATGAATTATGGAGTATACAAAATTTTCTAACTGAAATTGAAATTTAGTGTTCTTAATCTGCACGGGAATTATATACCTCTAATCTCCACCGAAATTGGGGTTAGGCTGTTTCTAGGGTTTCGATTTGATTAAATTGTTTTGATCATGTGAAATTGTGTGTGGTTTTCTTCAGCTTCTTATTCTTTTTTTTTTTTTTTTTTTTTTGTCAATGAAATTCAATAGTAATGGCAAAAATTGAAAGAATCCACCTTTCACAAATAAGAAAGGAAAAGTCCAGCCAATTAGTTTTTGGGTTTTGGAGAAATTGCTGAGGAAAGAGAGGGAGATTGAATAAGAACTAATAGATTTTTGCTGCAATTGCTCCAACTTACAACTCGCCCTCCCCTTTTCTAGTTAGGATTAGCTCAAAGACTTATGCGTGCGTAGGCCAGAGTCGAGATAGAAAGGATGAAATCGAGTTTTATCGATGGAGAAGGAGAGGAATAGATTGGGGTGAGATTTGGCTAGATAAAGTAGTCTTTTGGCGTTGTATGAGAAGGAGGAGAGACAGAGACTTTGCGTTTATTTTCTGCCGGGCGTTTGTTTTCTCTTTAAGTCCGTACGCATTGGTCCGTAGGAGAAACGTTCTGTGTGTATATATATATATATATATATATATGTGTGTGTGTGTGTGTGTGTGTGTGTGTGTGTGTGTGTGTGTGTGTGTGTGTGTGTGTGTGTGTGTGTGTGTGTGTGTGTGTGTAGGTAGGTGCTCAAATGAGAACCTAAATATCGTGAGAACCGTGAGAACTTGGATACATTAGGTAAGAACCTAATGTATCCAAGTAATGTATCCAAGTGAACCATTGGATACATTAGTTTTTACCTAATATATCCAAGTAATGTATCCAAGTGAACCATTGGATACATTAGGTAAAAACCTAATGTATCCAAGTTCTCACTGTTCTCACGATATTTAGGTTCTCACAGGAGCGCGACCCTATATATATATATATAGGGTCGCGCTCCTGTGAGAACCATTTTATATGAGAACCGTGAGAACCAACCATAACCATTAGATTAAAAAAAAAAAATCAAGGGTCCAGATGTTAGATACATTAGATACACTTGGATACATTAGTTAATTTTTGAAAAACAATTGGATACATTAGTTTTTAACATAGTGTATCCAAGTGCAACACTTAGATACAATACTTATTAACCTATTGTATCCAAGTGTAATCGAATTTTTTGTAATGTATCTAAGTGTATCAATTGTATCTAACATATGGACCCTTGATTTTTTTTCTAATCTAATGGTTATGATTGATTCTCACGGTTCTCACGATATTTAGGTTCTCATTTGAGCACCTACTATATATATATATATATATATATATATATATATATATATATAGGTTAAAAAACTAATGTATCTGATGGTTCACTTGGATACATCATTGGATACATTACTTCATTGGATACATCAATGGATACATTACTTGGATACATTAGGTAAAAACTAATGTATCCAATGTGCACTTGGATACATCATTGGATCATTAAGTTCTGACGGTTCTCATTTGAGCACCTACCTATATATATATACTCCCTTTGTCCCACCCGACTTAGGATTCTTGGTCAAGCAATTTATATTTTGACCAACACTTTGAACAAAAATAATTATTTTAATGAAAATCTAAAAATAGTTATTTAGTTTATTATTAATCGTGATACAATAACAAGTTTTAAATTTTTATTAGCATCAATTATATTTCTTCAAATATTTGGTCAAAGTATAAATTGTTTGACCAAGAATCCTAAGTCGGGTGGGACGGAGGGAGTATATATGTATGAAGCTCGAACACTTTAGTTTTGCCAAAATATATGTTTCCACAGGACATGGGTGAGGCTATTTTACACTACATTTGGTGTAAAATCTTAAAATTTTGGAGGATCCGATACTCGGATCCCTACCCGTGTCAGTACTCTTGTTAGATATTTGTATCTGAGTCTGAGCATCATAGTATATAGAAGTATACACACACACACACACACACACTCACATGTGTATATATATATATATATATATCGACAGAGAGAGACTGACCTGAAGGAACCCGGTCAGGACTAGAACAAAGAGGCTAGTAAACAATATTGGTCCTAGGTAACTGAAGTCCTTGCCCTTCTTCGAAGCCCAGAAAGTGTAGCCAGTCAGAGCCGAGACAACTGCTGAAGTCAGAATTAAAGCTTCAAGCACAATCTTACCTGCAAATAAAAATGATTCCATGTCAGATAACTGCTCCATAAAGCACAACGCAGATACTACAAGACTATAAGTATCATAAGATTCAGAACATGATACTCACCATCTGTGTTGGCGCAGCTTACACCAACAGTCACACTAATGACCGAGGTAAAGAGTCCTAGGAACACCAAGTTGAGTGGATGCTTTTTCTGATAAACGTACAATGGCCATAACACTACAAAAGAAAAAAGAAAAAGTACAAACAAAATTAGAACCATAAATAGCAAGCACAAAATCCAAAAAGAAATTGTAGGCATACGCTGCAAAAAAGAAAAAAGAAAAGAAGATTAACTAATAGCAGTAATACCGGACTCTTAGGATGAATAAGGGAACCTCATAACTCTGTTTTACTTCCATAATGATACGACAACCATAAATTAATACTTAATGATTTTAGAGAATAGATTAGTAATGCATCCTATGAACTAACAACTGAATTGAGGCTTAAAATCCCATGTGATGGTGATCTTGCGTTTCGCCATCAAAATATTTGATAGTCACACCGATGTTCAGGGTCTTCGTATCCAACGGTGTGGCAGAAAGTTCCCACAATAAAGTTGAAAATTATGCAAAGATACAGCGAAAAAACATTTTTTCCAGATCATAATGCAAAATATGTACTATAGCACAATCCCATGAATCAACTGAAAACCAAAATTTGGTCATTAGACCTTTGCGGTAAGTCAAAATATAAGCAAATGAAAATCAAAGAGATGAGATGTCATCTACAAGTACCGAATAGAGAGCCTTATAACCCAAAAACGAGGCAACGAACATAATTCATAAGCCAAAAAGCAGCAGTAAACATAATTCCAAACTACAGTAACAGCTTTAAGAACAATGATAAAAATTCCAAATCCATAATTCATCTACGAGCCTTTTGCTAATATGTCTGTTCTTCAGATAAATCAAACAATCAGCAAATAGGTAAACTAAATAATATTATACCACCGACACACATATCATCTCAAAATTTCGGAATAGCCTTATTTAGCTACCAAAAAATGTTCATCAATATGAGTAGAGAATAGAGATCCGATCAAATAACGATAAGTCGTATCATAATTTCACTGAATTATTACAAACTATAAAAAATGATACCAGAGAAGCAGTAAATGAAAATTTGGAGATGGAAGGGGGAATTGGCTTACAGATGAAGGGAAGGAAGACGAGGAAGAGAAGGAGGGGGGAGTTGCCGCGGAGGAGGTCGTTAAGAGGAGCGTAGAGGACGGTGGCGGAGGAGACGAGGGTGGTGAGGAGCAATTGAGCGGAGAGGATGCCGTAAACCTTACGGATGAAACCCCAACGAAGCTGATTCTCGCCATAGCCGATTCCTGGGTAAAGAGTTCCTTCCTCGATGTCGCCTTTTGTGCTTACGCTCGTGAATTCAAACATTTTTGCAGAGGATTTCACTCTCTCTCACTTTCTAGAATCTAGATTGAGGGATCTCTCCTCCTTTTCTCTCTCTCTCTCTCTTGTTTTTTTTTTTTTTTTATTTGAAGATGATATTTTACCAGCCGAAAATGGCGACCGGTTGTTGGTGAAAATTTCTACTCCAACACGGCTGTAGTTAAACATTTGGGTAAATATAAAGTCACAAAAAAAGCGCCATAAAATTTGGTCTATAAAATGTTGTGTCAAGATTTTATTTGTGTTTTTAGTTAGAGTGCGCTGAGTCCACTGTCGATATAACCAATAAAATATCGCCGCGTTATTTGTATCCCTCATTTTGTCCCCCATCGACTTTTTAACCCTTTTAATGAAATTTTGGTTTTAACCAATTTTGTTTTATGATAGTAATTTTAACAATCATACTACATATTTTAGATAAGCATTCTATTATATGACTTTTTTTTTAGAATTTTAACTATGTTACTTGGAATTTTGGAGGATAATGAGTGCGTATGTATCTTAAGTATGATAGTCATAACTACTAAAAAATATCAAGAATGGTCAAAATAGAAGTTTCATCAAAGTATGAGGGTTTAAAATGTCGTTAGGCCACATTATTACATTTAATTTTATCCATATCCCTAAAGTTAAGGTTTCGGACATTAGGCCCCAGCCATTTTGAAAACTCGTAAAAAATCATGATATTTTTTAAATCCACACGGCTTAGAGTGACTTAACTACCTTTACCCATCCGCTCTTATATTTAAGTACTCTCTGGGGTCCAAAATAACTGTCTTTTTTTGCATTTGCACAACTCTTAAGAAATGTAATAATTATCATGACTTAGTGACAAAAGTTCCAACTTTACTCCTATTAAGTGTGCAACTTTTTTACATTAATGTCTCACACTAAAATAATTAATAAAAGAGAACAAGTTTCAATGCAAGGATAAAAGAGACATTTAGCTCAAAAGTGACAATTATTTTGGACCAAAATTTTGGTTCAAAAGTGACAGTTATTTTGGACCGGAGGGAGTATAAAACTATCATTCTGCTTCCATACTTACGTATAAGAAGTATAAGAGTAATTTATTTTCAAATTTTTTTACATTTTCTCGAAAAAAGTAAAAAAAAAAAAAAAAAGTCTCATACTGTATTAATCATGGTATCGTGTTCATACTATCGTTTTGAATGACCCCGACCGGGATAAAAAATGAAATTCTAAAATGCCTTTTGCTTGTTTATACTTTTTCTATAAGATGACAGTAATTCATTCGACTGCATTCCTAGACATAGTATGTAGCTTGTGAAGAAGACTATTTGACTTGACGATTTCTAGCCAGCGGCAACACTTATCCAATCATGCACCTATGATAAAGAACGACACAAACCAATGGGCTGATATGCATGTACTTAACACACTCGGCTAGGAAGTCTCGCGACCCGATATGTGAGAAAAGTTGGCCAGCGCGGTTGCGTTTAGCTTTGTACCTACGACAGCTGTTTGAGCCTGCACTTCGAACCATCTGCTCATATACTTAGGTATAATATTAGTTCACCTCTTATACCAAAAAAAATAAAAAAGTCTTATAAGGGCTATAAGACCTTGGTCTTATACCATTGGTATACGAGGGTAGTTTCAGAATTTCTTATTTACATTAACTCAAACTTAAATAGACGTTGGGTTTATATAAATTTTAGTTTGAGCCTAAAGTTGAATATGGGATTTGGAAATACACATTCGCTCTTCCCATTTTATCTTTTTGAACTGTAAAAGAAAATTAGAAAAAAAGAGTCACAACTCACCGAACAAGTCTCAACTTTTTGGATACCGTCTGCCGAATTTTTTTTAATAACGAAAATTCGCTACGAGGTTGAATACAAAAAATGGAAACAAAAACACAATAAAACAATTAAAGAGTGAAAATAAAGTATACATCAACATTTATTTGGAGTGCCACCGTTTCATCCATGCTTTATCATTTACTCCCTCCGTCCCACCCGTCCCACCACAAGTGAGACTAATTTCCTTTTCAGTCTGTCCCACCACAAATGAGATTGCCTAAAATGGAAATGTTTTAATATATTTATATTCAACCAACCATTTAACCCCACTCATTCTCTCTTCATTTTTCACCACTCATTTTATTCAACCAACACTACTATTTACCCCACTCATTCTCTCTCTTCATTTTCTACCACACATTCGCTAATTTTTTCTTAATTAGCATGCCCCACAAGTTGATCTCACTTGTTGGTGGGACGGAGGGAGTATTTCATAAGAAACTTACCACAAAAGAATACTTTTATTAGTCCCTCTGTCTCTGTCCCGCTTTAAGGTTCTTACTTTCCTTTTTAGTTTGTCCCAATTTAAGGTTCTTACTTTACTTTATTACCTAAAATGGAAAGTAGGTCACACTTGTCATTCTCACAACAAAAACTCCCTACACACTTTCTCTTTCCTACTTTACTTTTCATACTCATAACATTTATTTTTTTTAATCTTCGTGTAAAGTCAAACTAAAAATATTAATTTGGGACGGATGAGTACAATTTATAATAGGAGAAACTCCACTTTTGAGTGGTTTAAGTCCGACCGAGTTACATGAGTAGCGCTTTCATGATGCTTAGCTGCGTAAGCGCCTTGTTTACTATCTTATTCACTAGTAGGTAACCGTGCTTTGCACGGGAAACTTATTTATTATTTTTTTGTTTTTATTTAATAAAGTTATATAATAATTTTTGTAATATAAATATATAGTATATGAATTAAAAAGTTGACAAAAACTTGGATGAGAACACCATGACCCGTCTCATGGTAGAGACGGGTCATTTTTTACCCATGACCCAGATCCGTGAACCAAGGGCAAAAAAAAAATCCTGTTATTTGCTTAATAGTTAACTATTACTAATAAGAGTAATAGTTAACTATTATAGTTAACTAATAGTAATAGTTACTATTAATAGTTAACTGTTATTTGCTTAATACCATTAGCTAATACTATTAGTTGCTACCATAAGGTAACTATTATAATAGCTATTACTAATAATAGTAATAGTTAATAATATAGTTAACTATAATAGTAACTATTACTAATAAGAGTAATAGTTAACTATAATGGTTAACTATTATAGTTAACTATTACTAATAATAGAAATAGTTACTATAATAGTTAACTATTATAGTTACCCTTTGTAGTAACTATTATTATTAGCTAATAGTATTAGCTAATGAAAAGAAAATGAAAAGTCAATTATTTATTAGTATATTGTTGATGTGGCTTCTCCAAATGCAAGCTTTCTCCTTTGTTTGTCCACATGTCAACACCATAGCTCTTTTGGCCAACTTTAATATATATATATATATATATATATATATATATATATATATATATTTTTCGGATCCTTCGTGATACACGATTTTCATCATTTTCAAAAATGAATATTTATAGAGAGAGGATATTGTCATTACATTATTTGATTATCTGCTACATCTATTAATGCGATTTTATGTGATTTGAAAAGCTATAAAGTCAAGTCAACTAGAGATAACAACACTTGGCCGCAATAGATGCTTACTTTGTAAACGGTACAGAAATGATAGTTGCCTTGCCTCTAAACTCAAAAGTCGGACTTTACACACAATTTTTAATTTTTTGTACTATGAAGTCTATGAGAGAGTTTTTTTTTTTTAAAAAAAAAAAAATATATATCAAAAGATTTAATAAGTGCAACATGCTAATAATCAACAGTTTGATGATGTCAGAAACCATATATTACCTCCCTCCGTTTCACGTCACTTGAGACTTTTGGTCAACTTAATATCGTTTTGACGAAGACTTTATAGAAAATTTTATGATCCAAATAAAAATCTAAAAAATGTGATTTAGAGTGTTTTTTTACGGTGAATCATTTTTGATGACGCCACGGCATTTCAGATATACATTTTATATACGGTCTATACACAGATTATACGGCCTATATACTCATACCAAATACAAAAGGTGGGACCCTCCAAAGGGCAAAATATCCCCTACACCCTCTATATAAATAACCCTCCTCATCTCATAAAAGGTGTGTTGACTCTCTCTCTCTACAGAAATACTCTCTCTAGAGTTCTCTCTCATATACAGTTATCATCATATACACTGTCCTGATTCTCACACCCGAGGGTTATTGGGGGGTACCCCACCCCCCATACACCTAACGGTGTGCCTCGTTTTGCAGATAATCTTAGCCAGATATCCGACCCGCTAGACGACAATGGAGGAGATTTACGGATACTTTATTCCAAAAGCTTGGGCGTCTTCAATTTTATAATTTTTAAATTTTTATTAGGATCATAAAATTTTCTATAAAGTTTTCGTCAAAACGATATTATGTTGACCAAAAGTCTCAAGTGACGTGGAACGGAAGGAGTAAAATGGTACGTACTACTCCCTTCGTCCCAGACTAAAGTTCTTACTTTCCTTTTTGGTTTGTCCTAGACTAAGGTTCTTAGTTGCTTTATTACCTAAAATAGATCACGTGACCCACTTGTCATTCTCACACCAAAAACTCCATACCCACTTTATCTCTCCTACTTTCTTTTACTTACTTTTTTATACTCACAACATTTTTTTTAATCTTCGTATAAAGTCAAACTAACTAAAAGAACCTTAGTCGGGACGGAGGGAATATAATGTTAATGTCTTCCTGACAAGCACCAATCCGGTATTGCTTGGAAAAGACTTGCACAAGTCAACTGTCATAATTTTGTTTGTTTTTTTTGCCATTGCAAAAATAAAAAGAGCAAAGTTATGGTCACAAAATAAGTTCACAAAATCTTGCTCACAAAATGAGGTGACGATATTTTATTGGTTACATCGATAATGGACCCGCCACACTCTAATTAAAAACATCAATAAAATCATTACACTTAAAATTTTGTGAGCAAGATTTTGTGATTTTTTTGTGCCCCTAGTATTATTCAAATAAAAAATATTACCTAGTCAAAGCGTTTGGGAAGAGTCAAGAATAGTCCGTCCCCAGAGAAAAGAAATCTCACTCTAAATTTTATGATAAACTCAATTTACTTTGACTCTAAAAAAATTAAAATATCATTATTCAATTCTAAAAATTATTATAGATAGTGTTACTATAAGTTTATAATGGATCAATAACAGATTGTAGAGTTGCTTAGGGATGGTGAGATTTTCACTAAGTTTTGGTTAATATCGATTGAGTTGACCATGAAATTCAATTTATCCCCCCAATGTATACACCGAATCCCACTTTGTACCCCCGCGCGAATTTTGTCCCAAAGTGGTACCCAATGTTTAAATTATCCCACTTTGCCACCTAGATTCTAACGAACGTTAAAAAACTAACGAACTTGACCATGTGCTTGTCACGTGAGACAAGTTTACGTCTTTTAATTCAAAAACCAGAGGGCATAAAAGTCATTTAACCCTGAAAAACCATTCAAGATCTTCTTCAAACTGCTACCACCAACCACCGTCGGAGCCACCATGCCGCTGCCGCCGCCACCACCCTTATTAAAACAATTTCCCCATCACCACCATCTCCTCCCCTACATCTACTTTTGAACACCTCTGCCTGAACACCACACAGCCACCTATTAATCAATAAAACCGTCACAGAAATCAAAACCGAACTCCCTTTCTTGCTATTTCCCTTCCGTGCTGCTAACACCCATCACCACATCAACAGACACATTTCTCATCCTTCATAACCCATCACATTTTTATCCAAACGAGCCTCCTCTTCCTCTTAAGTCCACCACAAATTCAAAGAAAATAAAAAAATCCACCAAAAATCAGACACTTTTGCATCAAACGCTTTCTTCTGACTCCATCATCTACATCGAATGTGACCATTATTAGGGCAATAAGTACACACTTACCTAGGAATATCCTCTCAGATCTACCCCTAAATTATTTTCCTTTT
Source organism: Campanula takesimana (assembly GCA_026119855.1). Lineage (NCBI taxonomy): Eukaryota > Viridiplantae > Streptophyta > Magnoliopsida > Asterales > Campanulaceae > Campanula > Campanula takesimana. Next base: position 42,911 of record JAOWBW010001823.1, on the reverse strand, counting down.
GCCCAGATATGCCCAATTTGTACTCATGAGTAGAGATCTAGGTTTAGGACAAATATGGAATCAATGAATCTTGATTTTCTTTGAAGATGGAGGTGGTATTGCTGGATTCGCTTGGAGTACGAGAATCAAGAGGGTTTTCTGTTTGGCGGTGGCTGAGAAAGGGTGGAGTGAGAAGGCGAATCTGAAACAACGGTGGTGGGGTGAAGAGGCGTACAGTGTACGTGAAAGGGTATTTGCTTGGTTTTTTTTTTTTTTTTTATTCCCTTTTCCATTATTTGGTGCAATAGAGTTTCATTGTTATTATTTCTTAGTGAAATAGAATTATTAAATAAAATTAGTATTTTTAATGTTTGTTAGTGTTTTTTTTTCTTTTCTTTTCTTTTAATTCTTTTTTCCTTTATTTGGCACAAGAGATTTTTGTTGTTGTTTTTAAATAAATAGAATTATTGAATAAAATTAATAACTTTTTTTGAAATGTTTGTTGGATTTTTTTTTTTTTAAAAAAATTATCCCATTATTTGCTAAAAGAGATTTTTTTTTAAATCTTTTGTTGGTATTTTTTAATAAATAAAATCTTCAAACATTATAAGAGTGGAAGAATAAAATTAACTAAACATCAAAAACTCATACGAAATGACGTAGATGCCCATCATGTGACAGACACATGACAATTTCTGTTAGTTTTTTAACATCCGTTGGGATCTGGGGGGCAAAGTGGGATTATTCAAACTTTGGGTATGACATTGGGACAAAATTCGTGCGGGGGTGCAAAGTGGGATTCGGTGTATACATTGGGGGGGGGGGGGGCAAACGTAGTTTGGCCAAATTCAAATGTGAAATAACCTTTCCGAGACGGATGGACCACCTAAAAGAAGAAGAAGAATGTACCAGATTAATGAGAATAAGTCTTCTAACACCCCCAAACCCCCGAGAGATGATAAAATACTCCGTAGATGTAATACCCAACTATATCAGATGCTATTGCTAGCACTGCTACAAAAGATATGTGCTTTTGGGAAAAATTGGCCGGTACTGCCATATGGGAAAACCTTAAGCTTTCAACTCAGCGGAGGATCACAATAGAGTACGGTCCATAATGAGAGTGGCACGCTTTGAAAGCTTAAGGTTTTCCCTTGAGATCCTCCGCCGAGTTGAAAGTATTACAATTCCTAGAGACTAAGTATGAACATCAAAACTAAAACTAAAAGAACCCTTTGTTCGATTTTGATCCCTCCTATACTCGTCATAAACAAATCTTAATTAGAAGAAAATACAGAGCATCTTCAAGCACATTATAAATATACTGTTGCCAAACAAGTGATATAGAAACAACTTTATAGCAGGCCGACTTGCCTTTTCACTACTCACCTGAGCAACAAAAATTTCAGCACATTGCTTCGGCTAGAATATAATTCAAAGAATGAATCTGCAGACAAGCAATTTCCACCAGGAAGCATGATTAGTACCTGAAAAATTAACTAAAAAGTTACTACTACCTCCGTCCCATTATGAATGTCCAATTTTTCTCTTTGTCAAGAATAAAATTGGACATTCATTTTAGGATGGAGAGAGCAGTAACATATAGCAGCAGTGTACACCTTAGCCACTTCTCTGGTGACTGCAATCTGCTAGTCCTACAACAATCACAATGTGATGTAGAAGCCATAATCCTCTGTAAATAGTGTTGGGTTTTGCACAATCATGCGCAGCGGAATAAAACCCAAAAGCCTAGATCCGTTCAAGATGATTAAATTAATACGGAGTTGAATTTAGAATACTAACCGTGATGGAGCTTTAAAATTTTCGGATCTTGAAACTTCGTTCTTCAAGATTTGATCTTCTCCAAGTTTTTCTTCAAGCCTTGATCGCAGGAACACGAGCTAAAAGATGATTAAGCAATCACCCTCTATGGATCTCCACACGCGAACGAATATCAAGAACTCCTTTTTGATCCGGATTGCTAGATCCAAAGTAGGCTATATGAATTTAGGGTTCTTGATCTTTGATTCTCAATCTTAGATCAAGAATATTGTTTCTCAAAACAACTAGGTTTCATGTGTTTAATGGCTGGTGAAAAGATGTATTTATAGTCCCTAGTCCTTAACCCTTAAGGACCTAGGAAACCTAAATCCCGTCACCCAATTAAACTGCAAAAATTCGGCCCCGACACATTTGGCACGGTCGTGCTCACAAAGTGGCACGGTCGTGCCATTTGGTGCGCACGAGCGTTCCCCGGCTGATTATTATTGGCACAGTCGTGCTTGTTAACTGGCACGGTCGTGCTTGTTAACTGGCACGGTCGTGCCATTTGGCATGGTCGTGCTCATTATCTGGCACGGTCGTGCCACACCAAAAATCAGCCTTTTTGCCTTTTAACGATTCGTTCTGTAGATTTCTCCCCCAAAACCAACTCTATTTAGAGATGATTGATAACTAAAGTAACAATGACATCCTTCAATAGTGAATGTAGTCATAGATTTCTAACCAAAAAATATATTGCCAACCAAAGGGCTTAAAGAAACAAAAAGAATGTATGTAATATACTAGCCTGACCGACCTGCCTTATCAAGCAGTTACATGTTCATACTTCCTAAAGAAAGTATTCGAGCTTAGTTTCCTACTTCAAGCTAACAATCTGATGCTATTTTACAACTTAGCATGCATAAATAGCCTAAATGTGGTTGTATTATGCTAGTATATCCAGAGGCTGGTTATTATTGTAATACCATTTGCTGTTACAGAATCATTAGGGAGTGAGAATCAAATAACCGTCAATATTTGTAAATACTCCCTACGTCCCAAAAGATAGTCCCATTTCCCCTTTTTTGTTTGTCCCAAAAAGTTAAGTCACATTTTCAAAATGAAGGCTTCAAAATCACCGAAATTTCAAAATTTTATAATGTAACCTTAAAATGTTTAAAAAGTCAAACGGGACTACCATTTTGGGACAGAGGGAGTACTATCAGAAAGGGCTTAAAACAGCATTTGTTCGGAGGCCACGGCATTTCAGAGATTGGTCGACCAACCAAAGAGACAATTATAACAGTATCAGAGCTGACATTTTCGATGAAGTTCTGAATTGAATGTAATTAACCCTAATCTTCCCCAGACCTATCCCTCAATAACCCTTCCCCCACCCCAAAGAAAGAGAAGTAAAATACAAAGAAAAAAGGAGAAATAGAAATAGAGTTAGTCCTGGTCTAAGCTAACTCATTTTCTCTCCAGTTGTTCAGCTGTTTATACATTATGCAACTTATCTCGATTGCTTTTAAGTTCACCACATTACTTCTAGTTTCTCATCAATGCACATTTATATCTAGCAAGTCACATTTAGACACTTAGGCCAAATACATGCAGTATTGTATAAATAATTTAGTGGAACTGCAATGATATATACACCCCTGCCAGCCTACGGACCAAGAACCAAGACGCGAAAACATAAGAAATTTTGTGACGCATGAATTCATATCATTGTGAAGAAAATTTATAAATCCAATCACAAAATAACTAAAGTATATTTGGATATCAAAATAGATCTAATACACATTCAAATCAGATGCTATGACTAGCAATGCTACAAAAAGCTAAGTACATATGGGTAAAATTAACCCGCAAAAGGAATACAAACAAGAATGGTGCATCTAAGCAACATCAGTTTAACTCCTTTACAAGATACCTGCCATGCATGTCTTCACATGATGGGAATTATTTCCGCAAAGTTCGTTAACCAAAGAATGAGAAATACAATCAGTCAGTGTATACCCTAGCTTAAACATGTAACTTAGAACAAGTAAAGCATCATCCATTTTCTCTCTTTCAGATAGAATAATAATTAGTTTCTCAAAAGTACCTCCTCGTGGTATGAATCCGTCCATCAACATACGGTACAACCATTCGATCCCCTGTGCCTCATCTCCTTCCTTGATCAGTCCAAGTATGATAAAGTCATTAGTACAGCTTGCTGGTTCCACATCCCTATCTCGCATATCTTCCCAAAGAGCTTTTGCTTCATCCACTTGTTCCATCTCGCAAAGTTTTTCAACAATAAATGTGTATGAATCTGCTGAAGGCTGCAAACCCTTAGTCAGAAGTTCATATAACAAGTTCAAACTTTCTGATATCTTCTCTTGCTTACAGAATCCCCGAATCAGAGAATTATATGTTAAAATGTCAGGGGAAATACCCTTTTGCTGCATTTGTTGAAACATGTCAGTAGCTTCGTTCATCATTCCATGCATACACAGACCTTTAATCATGACGTTGGAGCTCACTATGTTAGCTCCGCATTTATCACACATTTCTTTATAGAGCTTATGAGCCTCCTCAACATTCCCTATTGAAAAGAAGCCAGATATAAGTGCAGTATATGTGTACTCATTGGGCATAATTCCCTTCTCGATCATCTCAAACCATAAATTTTGAGCCATCCCGATCATTTTCATTTTACAAAGACTGTTGATCATTGTACTATACATGACCCTATTTGGAGTATATCCCCTATCCTTGAGGTCATTAAATATCCTAAACGCTTCATGTCGCATTCTTCCAACACATAATCCATGTATGATTACTTGGTATGTGTGTATATCGGGATTGCAATTTTTAGCAATCATAATATGGAGAATGGCTGAAACTCTAGAAAAATTCCTTTCTTTAAGAAACCCAGAAATCAGCTTACTGAAAGCAACATTATCAGGGAGATAACCAGCTTCCAAAATTTGTCGTAGAAGCTCGTACCCTTTTGAAACATTGTTTTCCATACAAAAGGCTCGAATTAAGTACCCTACTGTATTGTTGTCTAAACCAACGCCAACTTCAATCATTTCACCGTACAATTTCCATACAATATCAGCACGCCCAGCCTTAATCGAACCCAATAAAGCCATGTTCCACATCTCCAGTGACAGTAAAGTAGTTGTCTTTTTCAATCCATCAAGAACTTCAAGTGCCTCCTCAATCATCCCGTTTTCAAACAAACACCTAAAATACAATTCTAAACAAGCCGGTTCCGGAACAAACTTAGTAAGTTTGAGAAAATCCATTGCATCTTTCACAGCCTTAGCTTTTACAAGAGCATTAAAAACCAAACTACACGACGATGACTCAGGCAAAACCCCAAATTGAGACTTAACCCAGTGCAACAACTGGACCGACAGCTGTGCATCCCTTTGATTCTTCAAAACCTCATTCAAAAAACAAGAATCTAAGAAATTAGCAAAGGGAAAGTCCGATACAAGTATCTGCTCCCAACCCGGGTTGGTTCTAATGATTCTAGAAACTTCTTTGGCAACCTTAGTAAATTTAGGTTGACTTGAAACTGACTGATCTTGGTTTTAGAATCTCTTCACCACCATTGATTCTAATGTTTCGGAATGGATGCTTAGGGTTTTGGCGGAGGAATAGGCTTGAGAGAGATGATGGATTTGGTCTTCCCATTAACTATATCAGAGTGGGAATTACCAAGAAAGAAAATAATATTTCAATCAAGAAAACTATTACAGCCGCAAATGCATTTAAAGAATGGATTTTGAGCTTACTTACTCGCTGGATAGCTTTGTTGGAATCTGGAGACTGGAGAAAATGGTTGAAGAACTGAAACCCTAATCACAAAAATTGAGATAAATGAAACTAGGATTGGGGTTAGATCGTGCTGAGGGTTTTCCAGTGGGGCGGAGATCGAAGTGAAAATGGTAAAGCCTGATGGACAATCCTGAAACTGAAATTTTGGATTTTAAATTTGGGACAAAATAATCAGATGGCCACTCAAATATGGGTTTGTATATTTACAAGGCAGGAGTAAATTGCTAAAATACCCTTATATATATACTAAAAAATACCCAATTTCATTCAGTTTCAAAAAAACACTCCGTCCCTCCATCTCTTTCGCACATGACACCGACCACCTCCTCCGCCGCGTACAAATCGACGACAACCACAAACAATGAAGAAGAAGTTACCCACCGTCAGTGGCAAGTCCGGTGCCGACGCCGCCTCCTCTACCGCCGCTACACAGGTAACCCTCAATTTATAACCCTAACTTTCAATTTCAATTCCTAACTTCAATTTTATGCCTAAAATTCGATCCTAAATGCGTAATTGTAGTTAAATTTGATCCTACATTGTTGCAATTGTGTTTGATTGGTTTATTTGGGGTTTATTGTTCGAATTGTGTACGAATTGGGGTTAAAAAATCAGAAAATGTCGGCATTTATTTCGTGTGGTTTTACACGAGCTCTTCTTGTGGGTTTCGTATGAACTTTACACGAAATGTGGAGAACCATTTCGTATGTCTTTACACGAGATTGTTTTTCAACATTTCGTGTATAGGCATACGAGATTGTTCTCAACATTTCGTGTAAATCCACACGAAATGTAATATGTAACTGAAAAAAAAACAAAAATTGTAGATTGATGATTTATTATTGTAGATTGTTTGTAGCACTGTTTATTTGTGGAATTGTTGCTTATTTATTGTCTCTTATTTAAATTTTTTGTAGGGACGTGAACGTTCGAATGCGTCTAATAGAAAGAGGAAGGCCGAGCAGGCAGCTTTGCGCACCAAAAAGAAGCATGACAAGAATGCCTTGCTTGATGAGACTGAGGATGTACGACAGGAGGAGCGTACAGATGATGCCTCTTATGTTCCCGAGGCAGATACGGAGTCGTCATCTTCTGATTCTGATGAGACGGCATCAAACTCACCCGAGGGAGATGCGGAGGCACGAGCATCTGATGATGTTGGAGGAGGAGGATGATGCACCTTTGAGGCCTCTCAGGAGGCATAGAGGGGAGGCACAGGCCGCAGGTGGGAAGAAGCCTGTTACACCATGGGAGATTGAGAGGGACCCAGGTGGCGGCCCAGAGGTATGTGAGCTGTTATACGGGTTCGGTCATCACCGAGACCGAGAGATTTGGGGCAACCCCACTTATCAGTCAGTGGTGAAGTTCCATACCAGACAGCAGCATTTAGATAGGTAAGCTATTTGTTTATAAATAGTTTTATTATTTGTTTTTAGTGTGTTACTGTTTTTCTGTAACGGAGGGAGTATTAATTATAATGTTTTGTTTGGAATCAACAGGTTCTCGCGTGCTTGTCTGGCGGAGGATGATAGAGCTTGGTTGACTGGAGATGATGCATGGGGTATCCAGCACCTTCATGATACCACCATTCGTCGGACTAGCTCGGCGCTGCTGACGGCATTTGTGGAACGGTGGTCTCCTGAGACTAACACGTTCCACATGCCGTGGGGGGAGATGATGATCACGATGCATGACGTCACTCATACTCTAGGTATATTGTTGTTGTTTACTTTTATCAATTTCATAAATTTTATCAATTTTATTAATTTTTTCATTTTCAATTTATGGGTATCAGCTGAATAGGTTTTCATGTTAGGAAGGCGGATCCAGAGCCTGACCTAGCCGAGATCCGGAGGCACCTCATAGGCTGTCTGAGGGGCACAGCCTACACTTTACATGAGCTCCGGATTTCCTTTCAGGCCCCTTCAGCCATGACAGGTTGAGTCTTGTTTATGGTTTATGATATTGCAGGATGCCGATGAAGAGAGTGATGATGAGATGATTATCGACATATTCGACTAGGAGCATACTCATATTAGTTTGATAGGAATATTGTGAGATCTTTATTATGTATAATGGAAGAGTCTGATATCTTGTTTATGGTTTGGTGATGGTGCTGGATCTTTATTAGTTATATATCTTTTGTTGCATTATTATTGATTTATCTGTTCTTTCAAAAGTGATGCGAGTTATTTCATTCTCTTTATTATGTATGACGTACGAGTATATGACCCCTGATATTATTATGTATAATGGAACAGTCTGATATCTTGTTTATGGTTTGGTGATGGTGCTGGATCTTTATTATGCCACGGGGAAGAATTTCACAATTGCGTATGCGTTCCTCCAAAATGAGAAGATTGATAATTACACATGGGCACTCAGGAATTTGCGCAGTCTTTTTCAACCTCCCCATATGCCAATAGTTTTCTTCACTGATCATGACTTGGCTTTCATTAATGCTATCCAAACAGTATTTCCCAAGACCGCACACCATTTGTGTCGAAGGTATATCGAAGTCAATGTTAGAAAGAGAGCGTTGGCTAAAACTGGTAGCCCGGAATTCGCAAAATCATTCATGAGGAAATTCAATGTAGCAATATCAGCCGCTACTTGCGAAGAATGGAACACCCGTTGGGAACGGTTTGGTGAACGTTTCAGCGCTTATCCTGATTTATTGAGCTATATCCGCGATACATGAATTACTCCATACTCTCCGAATATTCTGTCCATGCACACGGATAAGTTACTACACTTCGGAACCCACACCACGAACAGGTCTGAGAGTGAGCATAGCAGGTTGAAGAAGGCATTGGGAAGTACTTCTTCTACTTTTGACACAATCTTCAAAAAGGCTCATGAGATCATGGAAATTCAAATAACTAAAATCAAAGATAGTATGGAGAAATCAAAGAGCAGAATTCCAAATGATATGAAGACATGTAATCTCTATCACGACATATTGGGGCGAGTGTCAAAGGTAGCCTTGAACATCATCAAAGAAGAGCGGACTCGTAGTGGGGATAATGTTATGGATCCCTCAGACTGTGGGTGTTACTTCAGTCGAACATATTGACTTCCATGTAGTCACGAGATTGCATGCATACAAAACTCTGGGGGACGGATTGAGTTGTCCTCGATTCATGCTTTTTGGAAGAAGTTGGACATTGAACTAGACAGCTGTCCAACTGAGCCTTCAATCAATAACAATTCTTTTGAAGCTATGTGGAATAAACTACAGAACGCGCCTGAACCAGTAAAGAGAAAGTTATTCCAAACGATAAATGAAGGGCTACATCCACAAACCAGAGATGCTTCTGAGCCAGATCATATTTCAAAGGCAAATAAACCCCGACCCACCAGTTCCAGAATACTGTCAGATTGGGAGCATACTGACATATATTTTAGAGTCCCCACTACACCACCATCCACTAGCAGCATGTCTACATCTTCATTCATTGCATCAACCCAATCGTGGGAGTCAAACTCTTTGAAGTCCACGCCCAATCCGAAATCAGCTCCAAACAGTACACCATCTACCCCTACTACTCCTACGTCTCTTCCACCACTAGCTGCTTCAAGTCGTGGGAGAGGACGAGGTCAAGGACGAGGACGGGGTCGGGGTCGTGGAAAGGGAAATGGACAACTCAAAGTCACTAATCTGCATACTTCTGGCTATACTTTGTCATTTATGCCTTTCATTGTCCCATTTATTGAAGGCATCACAGATGTGAGTGGTGATGGACATTGTGGCTATAGGGCCGTAGCAGCGCAGATATACGGAAATGAGGACATGTGGCATCAAGTGCGGTCAGATTGTTGCATTGAGCTGCATAGTCACCGTGCGCTTTATCAGAGAGTTATACCTTGGAGACCTGTAGATGAGCTCTACAATCGCATTGCTTGTTATACCTCCCCGGCTCCTGAATATAATTATATGATACTCCCAGAGCTAGGGCACATCATTGCCACGAGGTATAATGTGGTGTTCGTCTCGTACACGCAAACCAGTGGCTTCACATGCCTTCCAGTGACTGTACCACAAGGAACAGGACCACCCACAGACACACTTGTGTTGGGACATGTGGGAAACCATTTTATATTGGTATGATACTTTAATTTGTTATATTTAACTATCTTATTTAAATTCGTTATATTTAACTATCTTATTTAAATTCGTTATATTGAACTATTTTATTACTTTTGCAGCTGCACATGTCAGATAATGATTACCCAATACCATCACCAGCGATATATTGGGAGAATCAACGTGAACCAAGCGCAAGTAACCTAGTCATGCCATACAGAGCTCGGATAGACACATTCAATCGACTTTCAAATGCGGCGAACGAAGCAAGAATTGCAAGAAATAGGCCATAGTATGTGTGTATCATGTATTGGTTTTTGAATCATCAAGTTTGTATGACATTTGTTTGTTTGAATGTTTGGATGTATGAATTATGCATCAGCCTTGTTAAAAACTGTTTATTTCGTGTCTATTTAGGTGAAATGCATGCTGTTATTTCATGCAAAAGTTGGTGAAATGCACTATTATATTTCGTGTACAATTGGGTGAAACTCAACGCATGATTTCGTGTATAAACAGGCGAAACAAACAACTTCAACCTTTTCCATATTTCGGGTAAACCTGTGCGAAAAAACCCAATTATTTCGTAAGCAAGTACACGAAACACGCGTATCTGGGTAAGGGCATTTTTGGCATTACTGTGCCTTGTACACAATGGTGCCTTGTATTTAGAATTCACCCTCAAATATGGCAAATACTCATATGAGATATGAGACGGTCGCACGCTGTGCGGCGGGTGTAAATGGTTCGGTCTCGGTCGTTTCAGAGACCAAACCACTAGTCATCGGTTTGAAAAAATTCTAAATCAAACTGAACCACGAAAAATTTTAAACCAAACCAAACCGCCATGGTTTGGTTCGGTTTGGTTCAGACCGCGGTTCAGTAATGTGGTCCAGACTGCGGTTTAGACTGTGGTTCAGACCGTGGTCTAGAATATGGTTTAGATCGTAGTTTAAACCACCATTCACACCGAGGTTCATATCACTATTCAAATTATGGTTTACACTCTGTTTAAATGAGAAAATTCGGAAGAATGAAAATATCAAACGAATAAAGAAGCCGAAGGAAGTGAATACACTACAGAACTTTAAGTGCCTCAATGAATATAACATTCGATGAAATGAATATTGAATAAGATGCAAAACGAGAGTTAAGAATGATGTAATGTAAATTATTTTAATAATTTAAAGGTGAATGTTAGTTAACATACAAATATATGACTAATATATGTAGTCTGGCGTTTGGTCTGGTGGTTTGGTCTGGTGGTTCAGTCTGATGGTTCGGTCTGGCGGTTCGGTTTGACGATTTGGTTCGGTTTGGTTCGGTCTGGAGGGGCCAGACCACAAACCAAACCGAACCACGCGGTTTACCAATTTTTGAGACCGAACCGAACTACTTGTGCTTAAAAACCGAACCAAACCGTATGGTTTAGTTCGGTTCGGTCCCAAACCACGGTTTGGACCGAACCACTGACACCCCTAGCGGCGAGCCGTCTCATGAGTATTTGTTCAGCTGCTTCTCACATCCACCTGCTCCGCTACAGCCGATCGCCGGATCCAACCCTCCCACTTCCCAGATCGCGACATGTGTCATCCTTAAAAAAAAAACCCAATAACTTTAAAATGCTATATCTTGAGATTTTGAAGTCGATTTTTTTTAAAAATACCGGTGTGTTCGTCTCGACGAGACGAATATAACTAGATAGGTCATGATATGGTTTGATTTTTTTTTTAAATATTTTTTAACATACAAAACAATTGAGCTGCTCGTCATAATAAAATGCAACACTTTCTTATGAAGAAAGTAACAGTTTGGTCTTAAAAAACGTAACACTTTTATTCTAAGATGTAACAACACTTTCGCAAATAACATAAAAAAATTGTGATTAGAAAAAGTAATAATTGAAGTGTAACACAATTTATATATGATTGTAATATTCTATATAGATGAATGTAATAGTTTTATAGAGTAAATGTTACTCCTTCCGTCCCAGAGTAAGAGTCCTACTTTCCATTTTGGTACGTCCCAGAGTAAGAGTCATATTCCTAAAATGGCAAAGAATCTTTACTATTCACCCCACTCATTCTCTCTCCTATTTTACTTTTATACTCACAACACCAATCAATTCACTATTCTCTCACACTCATTCTCTCTCCTACTTTACTTTTACACTCATAACATTTACATCACTTCCAATATTTATTAATAAGCGTGTAAATGAGGGGTAGGACTCTTACTCCGGGACGGAGGGAGTACTTTTTCTGTTTAAAATAAGAGTAAAAAATTCATGTATATAAGCGGTTTTGTATTTCAATTGAATGTAAAACCCTAAAATAGTGTTACAATTGAGGGAAAAAATGTTACATTCATTTATTATAAAATGTAACATTAATTTAGTTGTCAATCTTATGTTATCTTTAATTTATTTCATCAAAATTGTGGTACATTTTTGAGAAAAAAAAGGTGTTACATATGAGAAAAAAGTGTTACATTTCTTTACAAAAAAGTGTTACTTTTGCTGGCGAGAAAAAAATGGCAGGGAAAAAAAAGTTGAAAGGCAAAAAAAAAAAAAAAAAAAGGCTCGGCTTACCTGTGAGCCGTCTCACGTCGTGAGACGGTCTCATAGGAGACCGCCCCCCTCAAATATTGTTTTTTTTACAAATTGACCTCACTAATCCTTTATATTGTTAATGTCATCCTCAGTCAACTATCATCAATTTTGAAATTTCATGAATGACTCCGTCCAGATTATCGTTAAAAAGTTAACGAAATGACATGAGGTGACGAACTTTCATAGAATTTTAATAGGTCTATCAATGTTGTTAAAAACTCAATGTAATATATTGACATGACAAATGACCTTACCCTCTAGTTTAGTATGTAAATGACCAGCTTACCATTATCTCCCAGCTACCAAAACTAGGTGTGGCAAAATGGGTGTTTTGGGTGTACCCATTAAAGTTAAAATATCCGGATATCCAATGGATTTTTAATTTTAATGGGTAAACTCAAAACACCCAATTTGCCACCCCTACCACCACCTCCACGAACATCTACCACATTGTACCTATATACTCCCTCCGTCCCAAAATGATCTTCACATTTGGCTATTCAAACTTTTTAAGGATAGGAACACTTGCTTCACTAGCCATGTTGTGTATATGAACAATTAAGCCTAACTTGTAGAAATAAGAAGAACTTATTGGGACAATGAAAAATGGCAAATGAGAATATCATTTTGGGACGGAGGGAATATTCAAACCAATTGTCCAACTTCACTGTACCGAATTCAAGTCTGGATACCCACTTGTTGCCAACTAAGGGTTGTTGGTGCGTATGCTCTAGGCAAGTTATTTGAACAATTAATGTTATCATTTGCTTTACGCTTTAATAAAGATATTGAATGTTTGATTATTATATCTTGTGCATATTTATTATAATAATCTCCATCCCTAGTAATTATGATTAATTACTAGTATAAGTTTAATGGATAGTCATATCATGATTATGTGTATGCGATACAATTAGACTTATGGGTATTTGTTGGAGAACAAATACTGGACCGACCTCTTATGAGATTTATGTCATGGTCAAGTGTCATAATTAAATCTCGTATAGTTATATCACTTGAATCTTTAGACCTGAGGTTATTACAGTCTTTCACATATGAGCATTATATTTGACATATTCAAACTTTACCTTTAACCGGGTAGCTATAAAGGATATGATTGGCATAATCAGAATCATGTAGGGAAGAGTAATAAACCAAGAAGGGATTTGTTCCTCGTCAAAAGAGATGTCAAGCTTGGGCCACTCAATGAATGGTATTGATGAAATGCATGGCCATGCTCAAATAAATTGATTGGATCAATGTCATTTGTATTATCAATGCATTCAAGAACGAGAAAGCATTGAACAAAGTAAATTGACTATTGACCATGACTTACGTTCAATAGACATCGTGTAACAAAGAGATTGTGATATGTTCTATTTTAGAAAACTTTGGGATTTCAAATTTATACTAATTGGGTAGTCATAATGGCTTGCTAGAGTCCGTTTATGACTTACGGGTTCTGAATTGTTCAGACTCGTTGCCAACTTAGTATAATCCTATTGGGTCACACACAAAGCGAATAATTAAAAGGAACAAAAAATGAGGCAGTGCGGAACAGGAACCGTACGGCTCCATGAGAGCCATACGGCTCCCTTGGAGCCGTACGGCTGGTGCGGCGTACTGCGGTTTATTTTAGGATTTTCTTGTTGGACAAGAACTCTTAAACCCTAAAGGATCTTGAAGACCTCTAGTATATAATATGTACGGTCGAGATTCAGTCCATGAACATTGATGTGTGAAATCATAACTTCTTTCTTAGAGAGAGAAGATACACATATTATAATAAGGTTATTGGGTTTGATTATTCTCAATTATCAAACACTAATAATCAAAGGGAGCAATCGAAGAATCGTTCTTCATCAAGTTTTTCAATCTGAAGGACCTAGCAGTCAAGTTAAGAAGAGTTCTTGAATTCGTTCGACGTGTGGATCACCTGTAGAGGGTGCTCATCTTAGCATCTAAATCCAAAGTTTCATATTTCGATCTACAAGGGTTAGTTTCTTTCGTCTTACATATTATGAATTATTAATCATAACGGATCTAGGCTTTGGGTTTTTTCATGTAATGTCTTTCGCTGCGCATGATTGTACGAAACCCATTAGTGGTAGCAGAGCCCCGTTTATGATCAATAGTTCTAATATTATCATGATATAATTATTTAATTAGATTATTTAATTGCAATGATCATGATAAGATGAATTTATGTGATGAGATTTTATATGAGATATAAAGTATGAATGCTAGTTATTGAAGGGATTATGTGATTATAATATTAATTGGATTAATATGTATAATCACATACTTAGATTATCATGTTATAATTGGATTATATTTATTGACTATCTAGATCTAATTTGTATGTGGAATAATTTTGTTATTGATTATATAGATCAGATTGGTTGAAATTCGTAATCTGTAAATTCGTGTTATTTTAATCGAATTATGTATGAACACGACATTGGGATTGATCAAATTTGAAAAATTCTGAAAAACTGAAAATCTGAACCATAGATCCGTACGGCTGTTTCAGAACCATACAGCTGCTATGGCGTCGTACGGATGGGTTCTGGATTTCCCAAAATCTGGTCCATTTTCTGGTGTTCAGATTGTTATGTAATTTATTTACAGAATTCGAATCTGGAAACTAAAACTGCTTTCAGACGGATGGTTTTCGAAACCGTGTTTCCTTAAACAGATTTCAATTAAGAAATCTAGAAAAATTGCAGAAATCAGAATACTAAAGAGTTTAGGATTGCTGTAATATGTGAGATTGATGAGACAATAAATGATCTTGAAACAAGTTACCTTTTTACACAGAATTGTGGTTGCCTTATGGCTTAGTTTCGACCGTGTAGAATAATTTCTTAGTTTCTTGATTTTAGTACGGAATTGTGGTTGCCTTTTGGCTTAGTTTCCGCCGTACGTTTCGGGCTCTCAATTTCAAGATGCTCTGAATATTCAATTTTAGAATTAAATCCTATAACTAGTGGAACTAAGTCACATAAAATTAATTCGGTTAATTGATTAACTTTTATCTTTTTGAACTTTCTTAAAATCTAAGCCACGTGCCAATCCATGACTAAAACACTTGGGATTACAAAGGTAGTTTTATGTGGGTTACACCAAAGCGTAGGCACATTAATTCTATCCTTGTATGGACAAGATGATTGAAACAGTGGTTCCTATAGGTTTAAAATGGTTTGACTTAATTAGGCTATCAAAAGAGTTTTGGGCCTAAGACACAAATGATATTAAAATATGTTTGACATAAGATGTCTAAATCAATCTCATAAATGACCTAAGAGTCATGTATGATATGATCGATACGGAGTTATCTACCTAATTAATTTAATTTTGAGCAGTACCGTCAAAGCGAACTTGAAATTAAATTAAAGTTGGATCTTAGCTCATCAAAATTATATGATACATTAGATATATATGAAGGTTATATAATTTAGTTGGAGTATTTATGAAATACTATTAATAATATATTTAATTAAGTTGGTACTTATGTATGGTTGCATGTTTGCATAATTTGTAGATAATGGAAAATAACACACAAACTCTATCATTGCGATCTATCCTTGATAAAGAAAAACTTCAAGAGAATGGTACTAACTTCATGGATTAGATTCGAAGCCTAAGAATTGTTCTAAGGCAAGAAGAAAAGCTGTACATTCTTGATGAACCCGTTCCTGAGGAACCTGCTGCCAATGCCCCTAGGGCGGACAAGGATGCTCACAAGAAACACAAAAGTGATTCTCGTGACGTCAGTTGTCTCATGCTTGCTACCATGTGTTCTGAGCTTCAAAAGGCTCTTGAACACTTGGATGCCTATGATATAGGCGCTCAGTTGAAAGAAATGTTTCAAGAGAAAGCTAGGCAAGAAAGGTTCGACACCATGACTGCTCTTACCTCATGCAAGATGAGTGAAGGATAGTAAGTGGGTCCTCATGTTTTGAAGATGAAACCCATTTTGAGAATCTGGAGAGGCTCGGCTATGCCATCCCTGTTGAGTTAACAACTGATATGATTTTGAACTCATTACATAAAAGCTATAATCAGTTAATCATGAACTATAATATGCATGGTATGACTAAGTCTATGTCTGAGTTGCATGGGATGCTAAAGACAGTAGAAAAGAAAATCATAAAGTAAGCCCCTCCTGTGCTCGTGGTTTCAAAAGAAGGAAATGGCTCTAAGGCCAAAGGAAAGAGAAAGGCAAAGGTTGTCAAACACAAAATAAGCAAGGCAAAGGTTGTCAATGCTGTGGTGGCTAAACCAAACTCTCAAAAGGATGCAATTTGTTTCCACTGCAATGAAATTGGTCATTGGAAGCGTAATTGCAAGGCTTATATGGAAGAGAAGGAGAAGAAGAAGAAGAAGAAGAAGAAGAAGAAGAAGAAGAAGAAGAAGAAGAAGAAGAAGAAGAAGAAGGGCAATGAGATTGCTTCTACTTCAGGTATCTATGTTATAGATATACCCCTTTCCACTTCTAGTTCCTGGGTATTAGATACCGGATGTGGATCTCACATTTGTCTAAATGTGCAGACACTAAAGAATAGGAGGTTGCTCAAAGATGGCGAAGTAGACCTACACATGGGGAATGGAGCAAGAGTTGTTGCATTAGCCTTAGGAACCTATGAAGTCATTTTACCTAGTGGTTTAATTCTTGTTTTGAACAATTGTTACTACGTTCAGAATTTGAGTAGGAATATTATTTCAATTTCTTGTTTAGATAATGAAGGTTTTGAATTTCTTATTGAAAATAAAAAGTTTTCTATTTATTTAAATGATATGTTTTATTGTACTGCAAATTCATTTAATGGCCTTTATGTCCTTGATGTTGAGAATGGAAATAATGATAATATCTATAATGTAAATAAAAAATCCAAACCTAATGATGTAAATCACACTTATTTGTGGAATTGTCGTTTTGGTCATATTAATGAGAAGCGTATCTCAAGACTCCATGGGGACGAACTTTTAGATTCACATGATTTTGAATCATATGAAACTTGTGAGTCATGTTTACTTGGTAAAATGACTAAGACACCTTTTACTAAGAGTAGTGAAAGGGCAAGTGACTTATTTGAACTCATACATACTGATGTATGTGGACCATTACGTAGCAATGCTAGGGGTGGATATCAATACTTCATAACATTCACTGATGATTTTAGTAGATATGGTTATGTCTACTTGATGAAAAAAAAAAGTAAATCATTTGAGATATTTAGAATATTTCAAAATGAAGTACAAAATCAACTTGGAAAAACTATTAAAGCACTTCGATCAGATCTTGGTGTCGAATATTTAAGCCAAGAATTTGACAATCATCTTAAAGATTGTGGAATTGTTTCACAATTAACTCCACCTGGAACACCACAATGGAATGGTGTATCTGAGTGGAGAAATATGACTCTATTGGATATGGTTCGCTCCATGATAAGTCAAGTTGATCTTCCTTTATCCTTTTGGGGACATGCACTAGAAATTGTCGCTTTCACACTAAATAGAGGTCCAACTAAATCGGTTCAAAAGACTCCATATGAGATATGGACTTGAAAGAAACCTAGTCTTTCTTTTATGAAGATTTGGGGATGTGAGGCATATGTCAAGAGACTTGTCTCTGACAAACTTGTACACAAGTCAGATAAATGTATTTTCGTGAGATATCCTAAGAAAACTAAAGGATATTACTTTTACAACCGCACGGACAACAAAGTTTTTGTTGCTCGAGATGGTACTTTTCTAGAGAAAGAGTTTCTCTCCAAAAAAACTAGTAGGAGTAAAATTGATCTCGAAGAGGACCCGAAAATAACATGGAACTAATGGTTGGATATGAACAAGTTTCACAAGGAGTTGTGGAACCCATTCAGAATACACAAGTTCCTCGCTGAACTGGTAGGGTGCGATCCGAATCTGAGAGATATGGATTTCTCATGACGGATAGCAATGAAGTAGAAATCATTGATAATGATTAACCTATTTTCTACCAAGAAGCGATGACTGATCCTGATTCGGATAAATGACTTGGAGCCATGGAATCAGAAATCAAATCCATGTATGATAATCAAGTTTGAAACTTGATAGATGCACCCGAATGTGTAAAAACCATATGATGCAAATGGGTTTTCAAAAGAAAAACTGATATGGATGGCAATATGCACACGAACTCATATATATATATATATGTATTTGGGTAATATTTTTTAAAAGAAATAGTATGACAATACTTTGAAAAAATTAACATTAATTTTGAAATTAAAAATATTAAAAATATTAAAATTTGTGTTGAGAGGAAGGTAATAGTTCTTTTTTAGAAATTGATACTCCACTAGTCCACTTGTATCATAAAAATGATACTCCCTCCGCCCCAAAAGATGGTCCACTTTTGACTTTTGATGGTCAATACAAGTGAACTTTGACTAAATATAAATATTAATGTAACCATCTTTGTGAAATTCTAAAACTTGTTATTGATTAATCATCAAGTGATTTATCAATAACAAATTTTAAAATTTCATTGAGATGATTAGATTGATAATAATCTTTGGTCAAAGTTCACATGTGTTGACTATAAAAAATCCAAAGTGGACTATCTTTCTGGGACATAGGGAGTATTTTAAAAGAATAATACTAGGGTACAAAAAAGTCACAAAATCTTGCCCACAAAATCCTATGTGTAATGATTTTATTGCTGTTTTTAAGTAGAGTGTGGCGGGTCTATTATCGATGCAACCAATAAAATATCGCAACCTCATTTTGTGAGTAAAATTTTGTGAGCCTTTTTTGTGCCCATAGCATTGCTCATTTTAAAATTGACCTAGAACAAAATAAAAATTAACACTTATTTTGAGATGGAAGTAGTATTATAGGTTTCTATATCAACACTCAACTACAACTACACCTACACCATAACATAACACCAGACTGGATCTCCCTCCCGTTTCCCTTGCCGGTCATCGATAGTATCGACACACTAGATCGGTCAAGCTAATCAACGACTATTGCCTGTAAGATTTTCCCCTCCGTGCCGGAGTTCATTGGACGACGGTGAGAACTCGTATTGATCGGTTAATCGGCGGTGACCTAAATCACCCGGGGTAAAGAGCCACAAGCAAACCATGAATCTGGTAACATAGAAGCTTCTCCGTTCTTTATTAATGGCAGTGATATCAAGGTTAGTTCAACATTTCTCCGATTGTAATCCCTACTTCAACTTTCGTTTCTAGTTTGGCTGGCTTATACCTTTTAATTTGTTGAACAGAAAATTGGGACACAAATTCTAGGGTAAATTCATTTAATTCAACTCTAAGAAACTCTTTGTGATTACGACAAGTAACTATCTTGATCGTGTGACGAAAAGATGAACAGAAAATTGGGACACTAATTTTTGTAGCTTTCCCCAAAATAGTCACTTTACCGAAGTCGGTGAAGAAAAATCTGCAATCATCCATTTGTAAGCGGCTGCCGCCTAGTGGCTGCCGCCTAGTGATGAAGGATAAGTACCATAAGGTTCACAATCTTCCAGAGTTGAATATAAAAGATCTTTAATCGCTTTGAAGAAATATAAAGAGAACTTACTGAGAAGAACACATGGGCCAGAACTTTTCAAACGAGAAAGATGAACCTACCCCTCATACCAACAACGCCGTTGACAGGATCTCGGAATTGCCCGAGGCCATTATCCACCATATACTATCGTTTCTCCACACTAAAGAAGCAGCCCGAACGAGTGTCCTGTCCAAGTCGTGGTTACAAGTATGGTCTACCCGATCTTTTCTTGATTTTGATCAGACCTACTTCGGGCTGATTCCGTACCAAAAGCCCAACAATACCCGCATGGAAGATACTTTGTTGATGCTCCTTAACGACACACTGGAAGATTATTCTTTTAGGGAAGTGCCTATTAAGAAATTCCGGCTCCATATAAATACCATCAATCCTAGCAAGGTAGTTCCTCTTATGAAAAAATGGTTAAGGACGGTGCAACAAAACGGGGTTGGGGAGCTTGATTTAGATATGATGTGGGAGGGGTCTGTTTTGCCTCCAGAAATCTTCAAGGCCATCTCGTTACAAGTTCTCAAGGCAACTTCCAAAAGTTTCAGGTGTAAGTTATTTCTTGGCACTAGCATAAAGTGTCGTAACTTAAAGAAGCTTGAACTTGAAGGGATATCTATAGATGCTGCCACCTTTGGTAACATAACGTGCAACTGCCCTTTGATTGAGGAATTAAATCTTAAAGACTTTGGATTGTCACAAATTCACGTAGGCAACCTTCCCAACCTCAGGGTACTTCATTTGCTGTGTCTTGGAGTTGAGTGGGTCAAAATTGATGCCCCAATGCTTCAAACTTTAATCTTCACGGGCATGGGAGTGCTTCACATTGGTGTATCCGGAAATCTGAAACTCTTGTCTGTCTCACTTGCTTCCATCATGGATGAACAACTACAAAACATCTTATCTGCAAATCCATGGATTGAGGATTTGACCCTTTTTGATTGTATTTTGTTAGAGCGGATCAATTTCTCGAGTCCTTTTTTTAAGAATCTTAGCTTGAGAAGGTGTGAAAAGCTGGTAGAAGTCGTAGTTGATGCTCCTAATCTGCAATTGCTTGAATGGAAACACTTGACTAGAGCAACTCTACCCATTATAAGCCCAGCAGCAAAAGGAGAATCCAAGGTTAGTCTTTACTGCGGTGGTGAAATTTGTGGGTCCTGGTTTCATGAATTAAGGGAATTTCTCACGAAATTCCGGAAGTCTCAAGTTAAGATTACCTCATTTCGTGATATATTGTTTGAAACCGAGGGATTTAGAGCAATTCCAATCCCTAGTGGGCATGAAGTAGAGATTTTAACACTATCTTATGAACAATCCATTAGTTTGGCACATTTGGATGCCTTATTCTCCATATGTCACCCAAAGGCTGTCCTATGTGTATATGCGGATACAAACTTTAACAACAAGTTGATTAGCAGTTTCTGCAAGGAGTTAAAGAAGATGAGAAATCCTAATTGCTGTAGTCTTGATCAGATCAAGTGTTGGCGTCATTACATTAAGGATTCAGTATTCCGGTTTGAAGTTGATGATGAGCTTCGCGGATGGATTCGTAAGAAAAGAGTTTCTTTTGGTTTAGATTGGAAGTATTATGATAATTAGGGCATCCTATTGTAAATATGTGTATCCTTTGACACAGTTTCTGCATCTACAAGTGATCCATCCCACTTCCACTTCCAGTTTTTTTGTTTTGTTTTGTTTTGTTTTGTTTTTTTTGTTTTTTTTTTACCATTTCAATTTTCAAATATGTACCTCATTTCATCTAATAATAATAATAATAATAATACTCCTCTTATATACTCCCTCTGTCTCAGAAAAATGGTCTCATTTTGATTTTTTATGGTCAACAAAAATGAACTTTGACCAAACATAGGTGTCAATCTAATCATCACAATAAAATTCTAAAATGTGTTATTGATAAATCGCTTAATGATTAATCAATTACAACTTTTAGAATTTCACTAGAATCATTAGATCGACACCAATGTTTGGTCAAAGTTTATTTTTGTTGACCAGAAAAAGTCAAAATGAGACTATCTTTCTGTGACAGAGGGAGTATGTATGTGTACACCAAAAATACCAACATATCAACTTCCTTAAATTCTCCTTAATTAAAAGGTTAAAAATAATTTTTCAATTTGAGACGGGAGAGTACATGTTTGGATATACATAATGAACCCTCACAACCATCAAACATTTAGTTAGGTTAGTTGAATCGATTAACATGTCATTTGGGGGCATAACGATTCAATGAAATAACTTTGCAATTTAAGGCCTAAATATAAATATCATGTTTAATTGCATGCTATAACCTAACATCAATGTTTCTAAACCTCATGGGGAAATGCAAGAGTGTAAATGTTTTTTTTTTTTTTTTTTTTTAATTGTAGTTACAATAATGTTACATAAAGTGTAACTCAATTATCTTTGGTTTGGGCAGTATCCTCAAAAATTTTAAACTCTATACTCACTGTCCCATAATAAATATCATATAGTTGACTAGTCATTATTTTTATAATTTTAGTTGGGTTTCTTTGATTGCCCAATCTATTCGTATGAGTAGAGTGACACCTCTTATGTCATTGCAATGCTTGTGTCTATTGGAATGGGTAATATAAGAAAAATTACCAAACATCATATAATATTTTTAATAAGGTGACATTTATTTTAGGACTAGCGAAAATGAAAAGTAAAATTATTTTGGGAGAGAGATTATTTTATTTACTTTCACATTGGTTGAAGACCTTAGAAGAAAAAGAGATGCAGATGAAGTTGATGAAGAAGTCATCCTTACTTGGGCATTAACAATCTTACAATCTCAATCTCAATCTCCATCTCCTTTCACAGTTTTGGTTTATATATTCATAATAATACCATGAGACAATCTTCAGTTCAATGGTTTAGTTGTAAGCAGTGTTCTAAAAGACCCCCGTCTAGGCCCCGCCTAGGCGCTAGGCGTTCATGAAACGCCTAGGTCCCGTTTAGGATATTATAGTTATTTCTGAATTCTCGGCCCCGCCTAGATCCCGCCTAGGCGCTAGGCGCCCCTGCGGCGCCGAGCAACCGCCTAGCGTTTTTTAAAACCTTGGTTGTAAGTTACACTATTATTTTAAGGCAAAACTGCACCAAAAATCACTCAACTATGACCAGTTTGGGTATTTGGTCACTAAACTAATTTCCTTTTGAAACAACTCATTCAACTTATTTATTTTTGCATCCATAGTCACTATCACTAACCCAGTTAGTTTTTTGGCGTTAAATAGTCATGTGCAGCGCATGTGACCAAATTTGAAGGGGTAATTTAGGTAATACAATCTAAATAGTATAAAATAAATTATAGGGTTTATTTTTCGATTTTATAAACTACAGGGCTTGAACTAAAAGAAAAACACCCAATATAACACCCCTCCCCTTTCTTCTTCTTCATTCTGCAATTCCCCCTCCCCTTCCTCCGCCCCTTCTTCTTCTCCGACAGGTACCTCGTCTTCATCAAACACGATGTTGTGCGGGAATCCGGCGTTGTTGCTGAAGCTGATCTTCTCTCCGGATGCAACTGTGAATTCTTTTGGCTCGAAAATGAGCTCGCCGGAGTCAGCTCCGAGCTTGACGTCGATAGCTAGGGCGTTTCCGGTGAGCATTGCGCTGGCGGTGACTGCGACCACGGCGGCTAGTCCGGCTTCTTTTAGGGAAGCCTTGACGGCGAATTTTGAGAGGGGTGAGGAGGAAGATGGTGGCATCTTTACGGTGGTGAAGAGATGGGTTGTGCCGGCGGTGGCTTTTAGGCCGCCGGTGAATGATGAGATGGCCATCGAATTTCTGAAACGGCACCCAAATTGCCATGTATGATCTAGTTTACACCCATTACCCACATTCGAATTCTTGAAATCCCAGCAAATTAAGGATACTGCGCATCAAACTAGGAATTGAAATTGAAAGAGAAAGAGCTGGGGAGAATCGAACCTGGAGTCGGACTGAAATCAAATGGAGATTGGAGGCTGCTGGAAGTTATCCGTGGTGGATCGATTAATTTAGGGTTGTTGAACTGATTGACAGTATGGAATATTGGTTCGCAATTGATCAATTGACTTGCAGAAATGAATACCTTGAATCCAATCAAATTCATTGCGATTTTGTATCAGCAATTTGGTGATAAAGTTAACAAACTAAATAAACATTATAAATGAAAAAATGACTTAATTAATTTTTTTTAACATCAATAAACTAAAGTGGTGAAAAACAATTGATCAGGGACTTATTTGAAACAAGTTTAACCTTTATATTCTAGCTTAAAGTGAACTACCTAAAATACCCTTAAAAAAAGTCATGTGCATTGGCACATGACTATTTAACACCAAAAACTAACGGGGTTAGTGATAGTGACTATGGATGCAAAAATAAATAAGTTGAATGTGTTGTTTCAAAAGGAAATTAGTTTAGTGACCAAATACCCAAACTGGTCACAGTTGAGTGATTTTTGGTGCAGTTTTACCTTATTTTAAAATGGTGCAACTTATGCATTAAATATCTATTAAAATCTCCGACTATTATGCTTTAAAGTTACACTCAAAGGGTTTGTGTTCAAACGAAATTTTATGCAGATTTAAGCCTATTTGTCATAAAAATATTGAGTTCAATTATGATATATGCACAATGTTTAAATTTTTTTAAATATTTAAATGTAAAAATTTATGATTAAATCATACTCCCTCCGTCCCAGAATAAGTGTCCACCCATTCATTTGCACGGGGTTTAAGAAATGATGGAAGTGATGTAAGTGTTAGGAGTATAAAAAGTAAGGTAGGAGAGAGAATGTGGGGTACAGAATTGTAAGTTGATTGGTGTTGTGAGTGTAAAAGTAAAATAGGAGATAGAATGAGTGACATGAATAGTAAAGATTATTTGTCATTTTAAGAAATGGACACTTACTCTGGGACAAACTAAAAAAGAAAGGTGAACACTTATTCTAAGACGGAAGGAGTAATAATTAACAATATAATTAGAAAAAACTTATATCAAATAAATTTTAATAATCAAATACAAATTGGATTTCTATTGAAAACGATATTATAACTTTAAGATTAAGCTATATACTCCTCCGTCCAGGCACAAGTGACACCAATTTTCGGGACACAGAGATTAAGAAAATGTAGTGTATGTGTAGTAGAAAATGAAGAGAGAATAAATGGAGTAAATAGTAGTGTTGGTTGAATAAAATGAGTGGTGGAAATGAAGAGAGAGAATGAGTGAGGTTAAATGATGGGGTTGGTTAAGTATAAATATATTAAAGCATTTCTATTTTGGGCAGTGTCACTTATGATGTGACGAACCGGAAAAGAAATTAGTGTCACTTGTACTGGGACGGAGGGAGTATAGTTTAATTCATATGTTCAATAATAGATATGGTACATTATTTTTTTTAGTCAGCCTCAATATAAAGTTGCCTTTCTTAAATAAAGAATTATTATTATTAGTTCATTTTCATTAATGTACAAGGTAGTAAAGTATATACTCCCTCCGTCCCAGAGTAAGAGTCATATTTTTTTGCTGTTATCACGAAGGTATTTTGAGCAATAATTTTTTGTTGATCTAATTATCCTAATGGAGATTTTAAACTTGTTATTGATACTCCATTATATGTACTACCAATATCAATATCTAGATGTTCATTAACATAATTAAAATAACTTAAAATTATTGCTCAAAATACCTTCGTCCTAACAGCAAAAAAAATAGGACTCTTACTCTGCGACGGAGGTAGTACTATTTAAAATGACAAATTGCAATTTGATAATCTGAGTAACTGAGTTTTACACACATAGTTGGAGTACCCCACCAAAGAGATAAAACCTGCAAATCTGTATCCTAAGTTTGTATTTTGTAGGAATTCGGTATAAAAACTAACAAAGTCACTATCGCTCATAATAATTCCTCAATGTGCCGGCCTAAATCTAGAATTATAGATCTCTACTTGTATGTTTCAAATATGACCGACCAAAAATATGTGGGTAATTTGCAAATTGGTAACCCGAGTTTGTCGAAAGATTGCCACCCCCAACCTAAAAGTTTAATTTTGCAAATTGGTTTCCTAAGTTTGTCATTTTCTTACAATTTGGTGACTAAACTAACTTTCCGTTAATTTTTTGACAGGCCTAAACACATGTGCATCGCACATGACTTTTTAAAAATGCAATCTTGTCCATATTCGGACCTAAACACATTTGCAATGTGGTGATTGAGTTGCACACCTCCGAAAATTGACAGAAATGCCCTTTTAAAAAGTCATGTGCATTGCACATGTGTTTAGGTCTGTCAAAAAATTAACGAAAAGTTAGTATATTAACCACATTGCAAAAAATTGACAAACTTAGGTAATCAATTTGTAAAATTGAACTTTTAGGTTGAGGATTGCAAACTGTAGACAAACTCAAATTACCAATCTCCAAATTGCCCAAAATACGTTAAGAGAGGGGGTAGTATTTATAGTTATAAATACACCCCAAACGAAAAAGAATCATATTTCTTATACCCAAAGCAACTTTATTCTGGTTAAGAAACCCACTTTTTTAATTCTTAAACAAATCTTTGTAGCAAAAGAATACCAATTCAATTAACTAGTCATATTATTATTATGAAGGGAGTCCTAATCATTGTTGAAAGAAATTAGCGGCTAGGACTGTGCTGGGAACCAACCAACTGTGAGTACAACTGTGCTCACACTTGTCAAGACAGTTGTCCTGTCAGTTGACACGACGAACACAGTAAAGAAAAACACAGAAACGCAGCGGAATTTTAAAGACAAAAATTAAACACTTCAGCAAGAATTACTTGCTGAAAAACTTTCATTAATAAATAGGTCTTGCAGAATACAAGACAATGAAAGAAAAACAAACAACGAAAAGATCAAACTATTCTAGATCTCTAGAATAAATGAAAACACTCAAATACCTTGAAGTCTTGATGAACAAGAACCTCAAGAACACAAGGACTCTCTCAAAAACGAAAATAACACTTTGTGAATCTCTGAATCCGTGAAGAATGGCTGAATGTTGACGCCATATATATAGGAGTTTGAATGAAGTCTTTGATGTGGAAATCTTTCTTCATCCAATCACCTTCCAAGTAAAGAGTCCAACTTTCTTATAAAACAAATATACTAACCAAAGATAAACATTAGTAGGTTAGTCAAGTAAATCAAAATAATAATAAATATCCTAAATAAACTATTCCTAAATAATTACAACTAATTCCTAAAATAAATAAACTCTAAATATATACATTTATTAAATCAGAATCACAAAGATACAAAACTAAATATAAGAGTATTTCATACTCTTTCAATCTCCCCCTATCTTTGTGGTTCTGATCAAAACATCCAAAACAATAATCTCTCCCCCTGAATTTGTACAATGGATTCTATTCCCCCTAGAACACATCTTTCTCCCCCTTTTTGTGAGGAACCATCAAACTCAAAGAAAGAAAGTTTCGAATATCTTCCACTCCCCCTAAATTTGAATCTCCCCAACAAAATACCTCTAAGAGCATCATCAATCTCAACTCACATCGCAGCAAACCTTTATAGACCAGCGAGTTCTGCAGACTTACCAGTTGACTGTACAATTGACTGTACAGTTGTCTGTCTAGTTGTCCGCACAGTTGCACGAACAAGTTGCTTAGCACCAGCTGGATGCTTAACAACAAAATGCCTGAGCTTGATCAGAGCTGTGGCAAACAATCATTTTGTGTCACACACAATCACTTAGAGTTTCTCTAGAATTCTTGGATTTATCTGCAAAAATGTTAGAGAGAGAGCATTTACAGAATATGAACAAGATGAGATGAGAGAAATGAAGCTAGAAAGCATGAGGAAGAAGATATACTAAACCATAATTCACAACCAGAATGGACAAGGAGGAAATATCAAGGGAGGACAGTGATTCTTCCTAAGAACTCGGGAATGCCAAGGAGTAAGGAGAACCGAGAAACATTGAAGTACCCATTTGAATTCCAAAACAACCAAAGATTTTGATTTTAAAATTCAAACTTTTTCCATGTTTTGTGATAAATTATCCGTCCCAGAATCAGAACTTGCCAAATTCAACTGAATCCTTTTATCCACAATGTATTACAATTTCCACCAACTGTACAATGAAACTTGAACATCACTCCATTAGATTATCGTTAAACACATGAAAGCATTAAATCTTTAACAAGAAGAACCACAATTCAATTTGCTGATGTAAATACCAAGGGAGAAAAAAAACTTAGAAAAATTATGCCTAAACACACAAGTGAAGATTGTCTCAATTTTGGTGTGACATAGTATGATCAACTCAGTCCATGACTCGATTTCAACACACAGGAATTCAATGAGATTTTCCTTCAATCATGAAGCTTCTAGAACACTCCCATTGAAGGCTTATGACTTATGAATCAGTTACGGGGAGGAGCTTTTCATTCTCACAATAAAGTGTTACACTGATTCTCAAGTTATGTATGAATACATGTCAGCACATTGCCTAAATGAGTAGTAACTTCAAAGACTGGAGGCAGCTTGTTTTCCACGTAACCTTAGATTAAGTGCCCACTTCATGATAAACAGCACAGAGGAATTAACAGGATAATTTTATTATCAAGTTAAGAAGGATCTTACATTCAAGGGTCAAAACTCGGAGTCAAGGAACTAAAGAAGACCAAGTGATCACAAGAGACAATCGTGCAAATAGAATGAATGCAGCCTTTTTTTTTTTATTAGTGGTTACTATAATATACAATTATACAGATGCAGTCAGTTGTCTGCACACTTGTGCAGTCAACTGGTATCACACAGTCCGAGAGAAAATCTCTCGAAATCTAAAGCCTTGGTAAAGATATCAGCAAGTTGATCCGTTGTGCTTACATGTTCAAGAGTAATGATTTTTTGTTCAACGAGATCTCTAATAAAATGATGCCCAATATCTATGTGCTTTGTTCGGGAATGTTGTACCAGATTCTTGGCAAAATTCTGAGCAATTAAACTATCACAAAACACATTCAATGTTTCACTTTTAAGACCATAATCCTTGATTATTTGGTTCATCTTCAACAAATGAGTACAACAAGTAGCATCTCCCATAAATTCAGCATTAGATGGCCTACGAACCAATAACCTAACATCTTTCCTTTCAAATTTTACCACTTCCTCTTGCATGAAATTTATTAAATCATTAACTTTTAAGGTTTCTGAATCATTCTCATGCTTAAAACTAGCAACGAAACAACAAGAGCTTACCTGATGGTACGCGGATTTCATGCATACCAAACCGACTAATTCCCGGTAATTTATTTGTTTCCCTCTTGTTTTTATTCCTTCATCCACTCCCCCAATGACCTGGGAAGTTGGATGGTCTCCCTGTATGCTTGCAGCAGCATCGTTGTCTCTTCTTACCTGATCTTCAGCGATTTCAGAATCCGAACCAGAACCAGCTGCCGTCTGACCATCTGACATGGCAGTTGACTGTTCATCTTGACTGTCAGTTGTCCTCACAGTTGGTACATCTGCAGATTCTTTCGTGGATTTAGGTTCAGATTCATCATTAATCCTTTCATGCTCCCAAGTGCAACCTGAAACATCATCCTCAACACAATTGACAATAAGATCAGGAGCATTATCAAAAATTGAGTTAAAACATGAATGATTTTCAACCAACTTGTAACAATGATCAGAGGATCTTACACCTTTCAAAACACATCTATTTGAATAATCAAATACCTCACAGATCTTCTTATCAAACTTGACATGTAGATCATCATCACACAATTGGCTTATGCTAATTAGGTTTGCCTTTAACCCATTAACATGCAAGACATTATGCAAGTCAGGCAAACCATTAACATTCAGCGTACCTTTGCCAATTACCTCACCTTGAGCACCTCCACCAAAATTGACTTTTCCACCTTTAAAGGCTTCATAGTATTTGAAATGCTCAAAAGAGCCAGTCATGTGGCGGGAGCAGCCACTGTCAAAGTACCAGGCTCCTTCCACACTGCTCTTCAAGGAGGTAAACACCACTTGACACTTTAGAGTGTCCTTTCTTACGCATGTGGCTTTTGGAGCAGACTGCAGTTGACTGGGAAATTGTGACTCCAACTGTGCCCACAGTTGTCTTGTCAAGTGGCCGCTGTTCTTCTCCAAGCAAAGTTCCTGTTTCAACTTATAACAAAAGGGACGTATATGTCCAGGGGCAAAACAATGGTGACACACGTATCTCCTTTTTCTATTTTTTCTGTTTTTGTGAGGAGACATGTGATTAGCATTAATCTCTCATTGTTTTTCGAAGTGCTCTCACCCTCCTTAACAAAAATTGGATCTCCATAGCCTAATCCTGATTTTCCTTGATTTCCCATATTCAGGACTTCTTCCAGTTTAGCCTTGCCATTGTTAAGTTTAGTGAGTGTGATAGTTTCTTTTTCAAGATTGCTTTTATATTTCTCACACTCATTGTCCTTTTTGGTAAGCATGACTTCTAACCTAGCTATGGAGTCCTTTTGAGTATCACTTTCACTCGACAACCTCTCATTCTCAGCTTTTAATTTCAGATTGTCAGAGGTGAGTTTTTCATTTACCTTCTTGAACTCCTTGAGTTGATCCATTCGTTTGGACCATTCTGCAAACAACTCAACGTATGTATTGTGGAGGTCCTCATACGTGGCACTATCCTCTACTTCCTGTGAGGATTCTTCAGATTCACCTGCAGAAGTGGAGTTAAAACATGTATACACATTAGTACCATTTGAGCTGACAGTTGACTGTTCATCTTCACTGTCAGATTCACTGTCAGAAAGGGATGATTGTGATGATCGTAAAAATGACAGGTTTGCTGTCTGATCGTCATCATCTGAATCACTTAAGGTTGCAGAAAAACCCATCCCTCTCTTTTTGAGTGTGTTAGCACACTCATTGGCATAGTGTCCAAATCCTAAACACGCTCTACACTGAACGGACTCAATAGATATTTTGTTTTCAGAAGAAAATTTGTTCTTACTTGTTTCTTTCTTGAATGATTCAATCTTAGGGGAGGAAGCAATACCCTTATTGGGAAACCTTTGTTGACGTTTTTGTTCAACATTTTGTTGAATTTTTTTGAGATCAAGTCACATTCATCTTCCTCTAAGTTTGAATCATCAATATCCTTTGATAATTCTACAAGATCTTCGGACACATTAAGAGCACTACTAGCAAGAGCAATTGAATTTACTTTGCTAGTGTGTTGCACTTCAAGGTTCAATTCAAACGTAGTTAGAATACTTAGAACCTTTTCAATACTCACGGTCCGAGTATCACAAGTTTCTTCAATGACAGAGATTTTGATGTTAAATTTTTCTGGGAGAGTTCTTAAAACTTTACTAACCAACCTTACATTGGAGATGGATTCCCCTAATGCGAAGGATTCATTTGAAATGTCCATTAATTTAGCAGAATAATTTTGAATTGTCTCATCTTCTCCCATTCTCAAATTCTCAAACTCTGTCATCAACCTTCTTAACTTAGTTTGTTTAACACTATCGGACCCTTCACAGTGGAGTTGCAAAATGTCCCAAGCATCTTTGGCCACTGTATGGTTTGAGAACAACCGATACAGATTAAAATCAACGTGATCAGAAATGGCGGCCATTGCCTTTGCATTGAAATTTGCAAGGGCAATTTCCTCCGCATTCCAATCTTGCTCGGGTTTTGGAATAATTTTTTTTTTCTTTTCTTTGTCAGACACAGAAGCTTTAGCTTTTGGATCAGCCACTTCCATAGTAGGGGATTTATATCCCACTAGAATGCTGACCCAAGCACGATGATCTATGTTTTTGATGTACATAGTCATCTTTGCCTTCCAAATGATATAGTTTGAACCATCTAGAGTAGGCGGCTTATTACGAGTATGAGTACAGTCCATAATGACCACTTTCAAAGATCGATCTCAGTATGTCGAGACCAGGCTCTGATACCAATTGAAAGAAATTAGCGGCTAGGACTGTGCTGGGAACCAACCAACTGTGAGTACAACTGTGCTCACAGTTGTCAAGACAGTTGTCCTGTCAGTTGACACGACGAACACAGTAAAGAAAAACACAGAAACGCAGCGGAATTTTAAAGACAAAAATTAAACACTTCAGGAAGAATTACTTGCTGGAAAACTTTCATTAATAAATAGGTCTGGCAGAATACAAGACAATGAAAGAAAAACAAACAACGAAAAGATCAAACTATTCTAGATCTCTAGAATAAATGAATACACTCAAATACCTTGAAGTCTTGATGAACAAGAACCTCAAGAACACAAGGACTCTCTCAAAAACGAAAATAACACTTTGTGAATCTCTGAATCCGTGAAGAATGGCTGAATGTTGACGCCATATATATAGGAGTTTGAATGAAGTCTTTGATGTGGAAATCTTTCTTCATCCAATCACCTTCCAAGTAAAGAGTCCAACTTTCAACCATCAGGCTTTAGCCTGGTGGCCAGAGCTCATGGCTTCCAACCTGGAGGTCATGGGTTCGATCCCCCCCTCCCCCAGAAGTTAGAGAGAAGTTTTCTCTCCCTAGGATTTGTCTCTTAGGCGCTTCTGCTGATGATTATTATGTATTGAGTTCAACTATGAATTAAATTTGAAAAAAAAATTTTAAAAAAAAAAAAAAAAAAACTAAAAAAAAAAAAAAAAAAAAAAAAAAAAAAAAAGAGTCCAACTTTCCTATAAAACAAATATACTAACCAAAGATAAACATTAGTAGGTTAGTCAAGTAAATCAAAATAATAATAAATATCCTAAAATAAACTATTCCTAAATAATTACAACTAATTCCTAAAATAAATAAACTCTAAATATATACATTTATTAAATCAGAATCACAAAGATACAAAACTAAATATAAGAGTATTTCATACTCTTTCAATTGTCAAGGTGGTATTCTTGTTTGCACAAGTTTAGCCAGCAACACACAAAAAACCACTCAGTCCCAACTTCCTTCTAGGCCCACTCGGCCACACCAGTTGGCGAGCTTAGATATGCCCGGTTCATGTGAACTGTCGGTTCTCGGTTCACAATATGAATGAACTTTACAAAACCGCCTACACCCGATTATCGGTTCCGGTTCACGGTTTATACGGTTCGTTTTCTATTTTATTTCTTAATTATTTTTAATTTTTTTAACAAAAAAATAGATGAACGTTATAACGAAATTGATTGTGTTCACCCAATCTCAAGAAAAATTAGTTGTTTCGTTAAAAAATTAACGAAAAAGGGGATGAAAGTCATTAAAGGATTAACAACATGGATGAATGTTATAGAGGAATTTTTAACAATCTCAAGGTTCATGTTTCCCAGTTCAACGGTTCATGAACCGCCGGTTCAGAGCCTATGAACCTTATAAAATCGTGAACCACCGGTTCACAATTTTTGACGAATCATGAACCTCCGGTTCGTCGGTTCATATGAACCTTTTGGGCATGTCTATGCGAGTTCCTTACGCCATTGCCACAGTATCAGGCAAGCCACAGCTTTTGTGGCCTTAGCCCCATGCACTTGCCACAGCTCCTCTTTGTCTTCGTTTCATGAATTATTACACTTATTGCAAAAATATCCTCAGCTAAATGCCACTAATTCAAAAGCATATTCTCAATAGAGATATTAGTTCTCTTCAGTTAGAAAAAGGAAGAGATGAGGTGTAGATACGAAGGGATTAAGACTAATAAAATTACACTAGGGATTTACCCGTGCTTCGCACGGGTGTTTTCTTTTGTACGTGGATATTCATAATTATATTATATAATTATTAAATATTTTAAATAAATATAAATAAATTTAAAGATATATAAATCTACTTGTGATTTTTTAATAATAGTGGAAATAATTTTAGTTACTATAGTATAAAATAAATATTAAGATTGGTTAATTTGGTTAAGAATAGCTTTATAAATTTTTTAAAATTTACTTCGCTTGTCCCATAATGATGTCAATTTTTACTATCGACCGATTGAGAAAATAATTTTTTAATTATAGTTAACATTATAGTAATTATGAGGTTAAATAGTAAATTAAAAGATAATGGTTATCTAAGTAGTACTCTCTCCCAGAATAAGAATCATACCTCTCAAATGCACGGAGACTAAGAAATGGTGGAAGTGATTTAAGTGTTGTGAGTGTAAAAGTAAGTAAGAGAGAGAATGAGTGAGAGAGAATAGTAAATTGATTGGTGATGTGGGTATAAATGTAAAGTATGGGAGATGATGAGTGAGATGAATAGTTAAAATTCTTTGTCATTTTAGGAAAGAGATTCTTACTCTAAGATTTACCAAAATAGAAAGTATTACTCTTACCCTGAGACGGAAAGAATAATTTTTATCTTAAATAATAAGTTAAAAGTAATAATTACTATATATAGTAACTAATACTAATAATAGTAATTTTTTTTAAAAAAATACTAATAATAGTAATAGTTACAATATATTGTAACTATTCTAATTAGTTAATATTATTGTTAATAATAGTTACTTTATATAGTAACTATTACTTTTAACTAATATTACTAATAGTAATAATTATGTTATATATTTAACTATTACAATTAACTAATACTATTAATAGTAATAGTTATCTTATATAATAAATTTTACATTCAACTAACACTATTAATAGTAATAGTTATCTTATATAGTTAACTATTATAGCTAACTAATAATATTAATAGTAATAGTTACCATTTATAGTAACTATTATACTTAACTTATACAATTAATAGTAATAGTTATCTTATATAGTTAACTATTATAATAAACTAATACTATTAATAGTAATAGTTAACTAATATAGTAACTATAACAATTAATTAATACTATTAGCTAATAAGAGAAAAATAAAAAGTCACTTAATTAAAATGCTATGGATGATGTGGCACCACCAAAAGGAAGAATTACCCAAAACTTGTCCACATGGCACCACCTAAAGACTCTACCTTGACTTTTAATATATACTCCTCCGGGAAAGTTGCAACAATTTGCCATTTTGGGTATTCCAATTGAGTTGCAACAAGTCCAAATAAGGAAACTCTTATTAAATAATAATTTGGTCCCTAAACTTGGCATTTTTTATTAGTTTGGTCCCTTATAAATATTTTTTATTAGTTTGGTCCCTGATGAGGGCTATGTTTCCAAATTCGACCCTTCCGTCCATCACAGTTAACTTTCAGCCGTTATATTTTGCAAAATCCCAAAAATACCCTCACTGCATCTAATGTTGATTTACGACCTAAACATATTTTTTAGAGCCCGTCTCCTGTACAACGGGTGTACGGCGTGCGAAGGCGCCGAGCCGAGCCAGATTTTTTTTTTATTATTATTATTTTTTTGCCGAGATTATTTTTGTTTTTTTTTTTTTTTTTTTTTCAACCCAACTTTTTTTCCTCCAACATAAGTAACACTTATTATAACGAAATGTAACATTTTTTTAATTCAAATGTAACACTTTTTAAAAAAAAATTGTACCACAATTTTGCTGCAATAGATAAAGATAACATAAAGATTGACAACTAAACTAATGTAACACATCTTATAAAGGGATGTAACACTCATTTTTCAAATGTAACACTTTTTTTCTTCGAAAATTAACATAGGATTGACAACTAAACTAATGTTACATTTTATAAAAAATGAATGTAACATTTTTTTTTCTCAATTGTAATAGTTTATATTCTTAAATGTAACATTATATATGAAATGTAACAATTTTTTATTGAGAAAGTAACAATTGAAATGCAAATCCATTTTTTTTTTGTAAAACTCATGTTACATTTGACTGAAAAAGTGTTACTTTTTCAATATGCAACTGTTACTTTTATTAGAACAGAGTGTTACATGTTAGCTGATGAACAACTCAAATTTTTGGTGTGTAAAAAATATGTTTTTTTTAAAAAAAAAAAAAAATCAAACCATATCATGACCTATGTAGTTTTATTCTTCTCATCAAGAC
Organism: Campanula takesimana; assembly: GCA_026119855.1. Lineage (NCBI taxonomy): Eukaryota > Viridiplantae > Streptophyta > Magnoliopsida > Asterales > Campanulaceae > Campanula > Campanula takesimana. The sequence continues at coordinate 7,074 of JAOWBW010001823.1, read as the reverse complement.
GAACAAAACGGTATTTTTTTAAAAAAAATCTGAGTTATAAATCTCAAGATATAGCATTTTAAAGTTATTGGTTTTTTTTTTTAAGGTGACACGTGGCAGCGATCTAGGAAGAGGGGAAGGTGGATCTCACCGTCGGATGTAGCATAGCAGGTCAGGTCGAGAAGCAGCGGAACCGCCGCACATGGTGCGACGGCCGCATATAAGAATTCGTCTATTTTTTAACCTAAATTGGCGTATGATTAGAATAACTGCATAATAAATCGTGAGGGAAGGGAGAGAGCGATTGTGGGATAGTCCAATACCAGAGAATTTCTTCTCAGTTCCTTTTTGTGAAGATTCCATGGTTGATGAATCATTAGGAGCCAATACAAGGTCCCTCCGGACTCAATTATAAGCAACAAAAGTGGGTTTTTTTTTTACCTAAATATAAGCAACTCTAAGGGATTTCAAGACTATTTAATACGCTCTTACCAAAAATGCCCCTATTTAATTATTCATTTTCAAATACAAGTGCACATTTATTACACATTTAATATGAGGATATATTAGTAATTTTAACATGTTTTTATTATAAAATCAAGACAATTAACTAACTTAACTACTTTCTTAATATGTGTGATTTTTAGTATTTTTGCTTATATTTGGGACCGGAGGGAGTATATCATTGTTTACAGTTGCTTTATGTCCTATTATCATAACTACTAGTTTTTTTTTTTTCTTAATTAAAGTTAGGGTTTTGACATATAACTGTTGTCAACAAAGTGCGATAAAGTAATATTTGTTGTCTCTAAGTGCATAGTATTATATTGGTTTGTGTGATCTAATACTTGTTTACATAAAATATACTGTATTTGCTTTATTTTACTATTTTTATTAGAATAAAATGAGACTATTTTTTATTTATTTTTGGAATAGAGAGTATCAATATTAGTCATGTGTAACACTAACACATGGTGAGGGAACATTTATCCCTTTTGATAGTATGATGAGTATAAAATTCAGATGTGGAGTTGGTAGTGACGATGCAATTGGGGATGAGGGCGATAGTGACGATGAAAGTTATGTTCTATCTGATGACTCAGAAACTGAGTTAGATTATAGTGATGGTGATCTGGAAACAAGTGATGATGAATTAGCTAATTTTAGGAGGGTTATGAAGAGAACAAGAGAAGGAAAGGATGTCCAGAAAGAACCAAGGGCTACCGAGGTTACTAATGAAGGTGCAAGTAACAGGGAAAATAGGAATGTGGAAGGTCGTTCTGGTATGAACGATAATGAGAATATTGAAATGATAAGTGAGAATGATAACCTGCTTATTTTTCATGTTGATGGGAGAAATGAAGATGATAGGATGAATCCATGGGACAACCCAAATATGATTGAAGATGAACACAGGAAAATGGAGAGCGAATTTATGTGAGATAGTGATTCTTGCCCTAGTGATGAATCTGATGATGAAGATGGGAGTGATGTTGAGGCACTTCTAAGAAGGTGTAGACTAAAGAAAAGGGTAAAATATGGGAAATGGAATCCAAACATTGACATAAAACAAATACATTTTTGTGTGGGCTTAGAATATACAAATGCGGAGGAATTTAAGTTTGCGATTAGAAGTCATGCAATCATTTTGAATTTAAATTTATAAAGAATGAGAAGAAAAGAGTTTGTGTTGTTTGTATGAACTCACCTATTTGTTCTTGGAGGATTGGGCCAGTCTTGATAGTAACAAGAAGTTTAGAATTTCAACATATACTAACACTCACATGTGTAGTGATAACTTGAGGAGTAGGCAATTACCTGCAAGTGGATTGCTACTAAGTACTATACTTATCTCATAGAAAATCCAAAGTGCACATTGAAACAGTTGAAGAAACAAATTTTATTAGAGTTTGAGTTGGATGTCAGTTTGGGAACATTGTTGATATAGCTAGGAGGACATGTACTTACAGAGAGTGGGATGTGACTGGTATACCATGTTCTCATGCCATAGCTAGCCTTATAAAGATTGGAAGGAAGGTAGATGATATGGTTGATGATTGTTATAGGAAGCAGGCCTTCTCGATACATATGCATATTCAATCGAGCCAATAAGAGGAGAAAATAATTGGGAAAAATAGGGAGATGAACCAATGAAGCCTCCACGAAATAAGCCAATGCCGGGAAGGCCTAAAACCAATAGAATAGTTCCTGTTGATGAAGAACCTAAAATCACGAGTAAGACAAAGAGGATAAGTAAAAATGGCCAGCAAATGGTTTGTAGTGTTTGCAAAAAAAAAGTGGGCATAACAAGAGAGGCTGCAAATCTGCTGCTGCAACTATTAAAGAAAGATCAGAAAATGCAAAAATGGCCACTCTACGACTGATGTAAGTAAATAACACTATTTTACTTTGTGTTTTTTCCCTTCAATGTATACATTAACATGGGTTTGTTTATTAATTTTCAGGTTCCTTCTACCTCAAAAACAAAACCTAAGCAAGCACCAAAGACAAAGGCACCCATTGAAAGAGGCTATACTAAAACAAGAAATGACGGTAGGAAAAAGTCTGATGATGCTACTGTAGGAGAGAAGAGAAAGAGAGGAAGGCCCAGAAAAAATCCCGGACCTCAACCACCAAAGTTTAATTTTTTGCGGAGTTTATGTCTCTCCAGCCGGGACACTTTTTTCAGGGTAAACCACTTAAAAATGATTTTTAGATAATTATATACTACATTTGTCCCAAAATGATCTTATTTTTTCATTTTTCATTGTCTCAAAAGTTCTTCTGTTTTCCACAATTTAGGCTTAAAAGTGCATAAACGTAGCATGACTCGTGTACCTAGTGTTCACATCTTTAAAAAGTTTGAATAGTCAAATGCGAAAAACATTTGGGACGGAAGGAGTATGTTGTAACGATATTAATATATATGTGTGCAGGCACCTGGATCATCAAGGGCTACCAACATGGACACTTATGTACCTTCTTTTAAGAGGATTAGAAAAATTTTGGTCATTCTAATCATTGATTCTCATTTTATGGATATTTACTAGTTATGGAGTTGTTCATTTTATCAGCATTACATTATATTATTGGGATGAGTTTGGGTAATAATATCAACCACTATGAAGTGGGTTAGTTAACAAAAAAAATATTATAAAGTCATTCACATGAATTTAATGAATGGCTGAAATTTATTAGGACATAAAATAGGTAAATTGGCAAAGAAATCCATCATAAGTGAGCAAATTAATTATAAAAAGTCTCATGAGGGACCAAATTAATAAAATATGTCATGTTTGGGAACCAAATAAACGTAGGGGTATGGAAGTCATTATACACACACACTTAACAGCCAAAAGTTAACTATGATGGACGGAAGGGGCAAACTTGCAAACATAGCCATCTTCAAGGACCAAACTAATAAAAAATATTCATAAGGGACCAAACTAATAAAAAATGCCAAGTTTAGGGGACCAAATATTATTTAATCGTTACTTTTATAATCCTCCACTAATTCTCTCTCTTCCTCCCAACCACTCATTATTCTCCACTCATTCTCTTTTCACCCCACTAATTCTCTCTCTTCCTCTCAACCTTTCATTTTTAATATATAATACTCCTTTCTTAATTTTTTGTGCTTCCCCTTCCATGTTCCAAATTTCCCGGAACGGAGGGAGTATAGATTTGTAATGTTGAAATGGGATTTAGAAAATGTGTTTTGACCACATTTTGACCCAATTTTCAAAGTAGTTTCATTTTGTATAAATGAAAAACAAGTTGCAAAATTGAAATCTACATTTAGTGTAGATTAGGAAAATGCATTTATTTACTCAAAGTCATTCATTTCCGGGTGAATGAGAAATTAATGCCCTAAGTGTGCAACTTGAAATTTTTTTATGAAGAGTTGGAAATATGGAAAGCCATATATCCCACATGAATAATACCAAAGCACAAAAAAATCACAAAATCTTGCTCACAAAATCCTAGGTTTAATGATTTTATTGGTGTTTTTTATTAGAGTGTGTGTCGGGCCCATTATCGATGCAACCAATAAAATATTGTCACCTCATCTTATGAGCAAGATTTTGTGACCTTATTTTGTGCCCCTAGCATTGCTCACCCACATGGTTGGAAAATGAAAAGGATGAGAGTATTTAATATAGCTCATCTAAAGAGATACCAATCAAGTGTGGGCTTCCTACCATACAAGCTAAGGAGGCCTTGGGCCAACCATGCAAGCTAGTAAATAGGTTAATTTGGGCTAGCTCAAAATTGACCCACAACCCGCAGAGTGTGGAATTGGCGGTTTAGGGCGCACTTGTACTTCACACACTGAGAGAGTGAGTGGAGCCTTAAAGTTTTAACAAAATTCGGCTCGGTGGCGGTCCAGTGGGCTTGGGCCAACCATGCAAGCTAGTAAATAGGTTAATTTTGGGCTATATATCAAAAATTGACCCACAACCCGCGAAGGGCGGAATTGACGGTTTAGGACGCACTTTGCACTTCACACGTGAGCTGTGGAGCCTTAAAGTTTTGACAAAATTCGGCTCGGTGGCGGTCCAGTGGTTCGGTCCATGCATGTGGTTGGGTGGGGCTCGGTTCAGTCCGGGTGGGCTTGTGGCAGTTGGGCCTGGTATGGTTAGTTTGGGCAAGTTCGGCCTAATGGGTTGGTGGCGATTGAGCATGGTTTGGTTGGGCTTTGGCCCGTCGGGTGGATCCAACGTCGGTTGGACTGGATCAGACGGATTAGGATCCGTACCGATTCGCTAGGCGCGGGTCTGTTGGCCATGGGTCGCGTCCGATCAGCAAGAGTCAAATCGGGGTGGGCGGATCCAGTGTATCTCCCATCAGATGCGATTTAACGGTCCCAGTTAATCCGGATAAAATTGCACCTATTCCCAGAAAAGGTACCTACAACTCTTGGAAACCTATAAATAGCCCCTCCAGGATGGTCAATTCATCATTCGAATCATTCAGTGATTAAGCATTCAATAGTAGCAAATTAGAGAAAGAGAGAGAGCATATTGAAGCATTAAATTCCCTTCAAGTCCAGAAGTTCCAAATACTTATACTTGTTCGCCGAGGTCGTTAATTTGGAGTGCTCCTATTAACGACAGTTAAAGTCGTTGCATCTTACGAGAAGATTGTCAGTAACCGTTGCACCAGTGTGCGGGCAATTACTTTTTACGGAGATTGTGTCCAACACAAGCTTCGACTAAAATCCGTCCCATTTGCATTTATTATTTCCGTCATTTTCAAGAAAACCGTTATTTTCCCTAACAATAATGCATTTATCTATTATTAAACGAAGGAAATATTTCAAATAGAGATCTTTATAAAAATACTATACCAGTCCCGATCTAAATAACTGTCTGCATTATAATTTGGGGAAAACTCCGTTTTGGTCCATTGTACTTTAGGGCATTTTCACTTTTACCATCGAACTTTATTTTTTCATTTTTACCATCGTATTACAAACAATTGTGTCATTTTATACCAAATTTGGTGTGTAAAATGACACCATTGTCTGTAGTACAATGGTAAAATTGAAACAAATTTGGGTATAAATATCGAATTTGGTATAAAATGACACCATTGTTTGTAGTACGATGGTAAAAATGAAAAAAAATAAAGTTTGATGATAAAAGTGAAACACGATCCAAAGTACGATGGACAAAAACGGAGTTTTCCCTTATAATTTGTGAATTTTGTAAACAGGAAGTAGATTGTTTCATTTATTATTACAAGGATTGAAGAGGCCAAGAATCAAGGATGAAACTGATGAATAACTGGATAACGACTATTCGCTATAATGATTCCGGGCTGACCAAATTCAATAATCAAATATGGGAAGAAACTTAGGCCTTTTCTATTACACACTTGTAGATGATCTACATGAAATTATAACAACAATATACAATCAATTATCAGAAATAAATACAAGAAATATGATTATGGATAAAGTAAATAAAAATAACCCTTTTTAGCCATTAATTAACTACTCGACAGTTCCTCCTAACCTCACCAACACCCGGCATTGCCCCCATGTTCTCATGGACTTCGCAAAACTGAGCAAAGAAAGAGGTTGATTTGTTAGATCGTAGCTATCTTAGCTGCACGCGGATTAGTAAGTAACGCTGCATCCGATACAAATATGCCCTTGGGTTTGGTTAAGCGAGACATAGTAATCGCTATCAAATGACAGCGCACTTTGAGGATCCATTTCTACTAGGGTTGCACGGTTTATGGGATTCGGGCATATTTCCTCAACGTTTGTGCGTAAGTATGGTCCAGAGAAGGATCTGCGTCGCCAAGTCCTGTGAAGTGTTGTAGCCTTCTTGAAATCAAGGAACAATGTGTCACTCCAATTGTATGTTCACCTATAGAAAATTGAAACCAAACTGGTGAGAAATGAGACGTGGTGTAATTATGACATGTAAATGAAGTGTGAGATCGAGCAATAACATTAATATGATGTGGTGTGACAGTCTCACTAAATAATTTTTTTCAGAGGACTAGCATATAAACGTATGTCAGAGGCTTCATTTAGATAAGCCGATTCAATATATAAAGATGGATATATATACCTGATAAAGCTACGAGGTCGACAATGTCTAGGCCTTTGCTTGAGAAAAGATTTATGAGAGTGGTGAAATTTGCAGATGAGATGGTAAGTCGGTTAAAGCTTCGGAGGCAAGCGAAACTCTTCCATCTTTCCTTCCATTGGAACTTCCACATCGGCTTCCCAAACTGCGTTTGTTTGGTAAAAAATCATTCCATTGGGTCAGTTTGTAAGCTTAAAAGAAGTGATGAATAATCCGATGGAGGCACAAATTTATGGATATGAATCTTACTTGGAAGGAGACAGCGTCTCGAGCTGCCAAAAGCAGTTATATCAGCACAAGAAACAACCCCGGACATTCTTCTTCGAGTTTTTTCTTAATATCATCAATAACATCAAAACCAGCAAGTGACCGATTGGTATGGCAGTTTTCTCAGTCGAATTATTATTAGGGGTTGGGTCCAATAATACTGATGCATCACACCCCTATAACAACATTCAAAAAATATGCATTAGAAATATGAAGGCCTAGA
>JAOWBW010001822.1:120253-186921 GCA_026119855.1 Campanula takesimana | reverse complement strand
CCAGGCGTGGTGGAACTATACAATTCGTGTGGGGGGATGTGGTTGAGGTTGGAACATACTTGGCACTTGTGACACGTCGAACCCATTGGATACAGTCTGTCTCCCATATGGTAATCCAATAATAGCCCAGCCGAGTGATCTTCTGTCTAAGCATCCTTGCATTCATGTGGGGTCCGCACAACTCGTTTGTGTACTTCTTCCATTATTGCTTCAGCTTTCTTGTTGTCGACACATAAGAGCAACAGACCATCGTAATGCCTCTTGTACAAAGTATCGTCTAACAGCACAAACTGCCCCGCCAACCTTTTGAGTGCTTGCAGACTCTTGGCCTTCACATCTCCGTCAAAGGACATCTCTCCGTGCTTAAGGAATTTATAGATTTGGGCGTACACATTGATCTCCGTTTACCTTGGCATTGATCTGGATTCACAGCAATAGGCGGGGTTCTCCCTTCGTCCAACCCTGAATGGTTTCACGGACCTTCCCTCTGGAATTTCCTAAAAGGAGGCCAATGTAGCTAGGGCATCCGCGAACCTTTTCTGTCTCGCGGCAGGAAGTGGAAGGTAACCTCTCTGAACTGTGCTATCAACTCATCCATGTAACCTTGGTACCGCTGCAGGCAAGGATCAATAGTTTTCCATTTCTTCGCCGTTTGGTTAATAATCAAAGCAGAGTATCCACACTTCTAACTCTTTCACGTTGCGTTCTAGGGCGGCCTCCAATCCGGCTATACACGCCTCATACTCGGCGGCGTTGTTGGTTGCTGAAAAGTTCAGCTGATGGCTATGGGAGTGTGCTCATCTTTGGGATCAATAAGTAGGAGTCCGACTCCATTCCCTCATTTGTTTGCAGCTCCGTCAAAGAATAATTGCCCTTTCTGCGACCTCAATTGCGAAAATGTCGTCGTCCGGGAACTCGGGTCGGGTCCTCTTGTCTCGATGCTTGGAGAGTCTGCTAGCTGATCGGCCATTGCCCTCCCTTGATTGCTTTCCTCGGTACATAAGTAATGTCGAACTCTCCCAAGAACACTGACCATTTAGCGAGTCTCATAGACAGGGAGGGTTTATCAACAGGTACTTGATAGGATCCATTCGAGACTAGTAAGATCGGATGGGATACCATGTAGTGCTTAAGCTTCGTCACCACCCATACAGGCCTACGCAGGTCTTCTCGAGCGCGGAGTAATTGAGCTCGCTACTTGTAACTTTCGGCTGACAAAGTACACTGCATTCTCAATCCGGAATCTTTGGCTTCTTGCGCTAACATGGCTCGACGGCGGTGTCTGTCACAGTTAAGTATAGTAGCAACAGCTTCTCCTTATGCGGCGGGCGCAGGATTGGGGTATTCACCAAATATTGTTTGATCCTTTCGAAGGCTATCTGGCAGTCATGATCCTACTCCACACTGGCTGTTTTCTTCATTAACTTGAAAATTGGTTCGCAGATGGTGGTCAGCTGATTGATAAACCGACTGATGTATTGCAGGCGTCCCATGAATCCTTTATCTCCGTCTCGGTACGGGGTGGCTTCATCTCCAGGATGGATTGAATCTTCCTTGGGTCGGCTTCGATCCCATTCTCGGTGACCATGTAACCTAATACTTTCCTCTGCGAACTCCAAAGGTGCATTTCGTCGGGTTCAAACGCATGGCGTGCTCTCTCAACCTGTTGAAGAATTTTCTGAGATCTATCAAGTGTTGGCCCCTAGACCCTTTGGAATGTATAATCATGTCATCCACGTACACCTCAATCTCCTTGTGGATCATATCGTGGAATAAAGTCGTAACTGCCCGTTGGTAGGTAGCCCCAGCGTTCCTCAGCCCAAATGGCATGACAGTATAGCAAAAAGTCCCCCATGGGGTGGTGAAAGCTGTTTTTTCTTGGTCCTCCTCGGCCATCTTGATTTGGTTATAGCCGGCAAACCCATCCACAAACGACTTGACCTCATAGTGGGCGGTCGCATCCACCAACATGTCGATATTTGGCAAGGGAAGTCATCCTTGGTGTAGCTTTGTTGAGATCCGAAAATCCACACATACTCTGACTTTACCGTTGGATTTCTTGACAGTCACCAGATTTGATAACCAAGTTGGATATTCGATCACCTGATGAAACCCACACGGAGTAGCTTCTCAATCTCTTCCTTCACTTGCAAAGACCATTCCGGCTTAATGCGGCGCAGCTTCTGCTTGACTGGCTTAGCGTCTGGTGCTGTCGGGATTCTGTGCTCTACGATCGAGTTGTCGAGCCCCGGCATGTCCTTATAAGACCATGCAAACACATCCACATATTCTTGAGTAGCTCAATCAGTGCTTCCCTTTCGGCTCCGCTGAAGAAACTCCCAATCTGCGTTTCCTTAGGCTCGGCTTCGGTTCCCAAATTCACGCATGTTAACACCTCATCGGCAGCTTGGGCTCGAGATTCTTTTGATTAATAACCTGTTCTGAGATCTCTTTAATGTATTCATCATTTAATGTGTCTGTGTCTGCCTCTTCTAATGAATCGTTATTAACTAAGTGTATATCATTAGTTTGATTATTAGCCAATTTATCAGTTAAAAGAGTGACTATGGAGGGATACTCGGAAAGGTCGAGGGTTTCATTCATGGCAAAAGGGAAAATAGCGTTTGCAACAAGATCATAGTCTTCAGACGTAAGGTCGTCAGACTTAGAGGAAGACTCAAATTCAAAATGTAAAACACTAGACTCTGGGGACGGGGATTTTTGGTGAGTGACAGGAGATGCTGCAGGAGTGGCGACAGGAGAAGGAGTAAGCCCCAGTGTTCCCATCATAAATTTCGGAGTAGCTATAGGTCCCCCAATGATGCACCAATTCTTGAGCTTGTCCCCCATGGGTACCACCAATGTCCTTGGGTCCACCTTATCCTCAGGATCATCTCCAATGACGGCAACCATGTCTTCGTGCAGCCCCAGATTACTCAGATGTTGAAGCAGATATTGGCCGTCCCACGTCTCAGTCAAACTTGGGGTTTCTGCGGCTTCTATTGCTGGCTTGTCAAGGGTTGCGGCTTCAAGTTGATCTGCCAAGTCATCTGCGACCTTGGTGGAGTACTCATGCCTGATGGTTCTAACTCTGCCCGTGGCTTTGTCATATTCCATGTAAGTCAGCTTCATGTTGGACCGATCGAATTCCACATCTCTGAAAATCTCGAACCCTTTCTGCAACTTTCCGGTGTGGTCAATCCATGGCTCTGCGAACTCAAAACACGAAAAACTCCTCGCCTTCCCTGACGAAGTAGCTATTCAGGGACAGGCGGTATGGCCGCATTTCAGGATTTTTGTAGGGAAGCTTCATCTTTTAAGCAATTCTATCCTTTGTTGCTCCATCTTGTCTTCAAGAGTAAGGGTGTACCCTAGACCGAACAACCCTCGATGATCAACCTCTTCAACCAATTCTGTGGGGCCTTGCAAGTTCTTACCTAGCCCCAGCCCCGGTATAAAACCCATGTTACGCAGTATCTTGACAACAGGTGCCACTTTGTCCGTTGTTTTGGTGAGGTCGATGGTACAGATCTGTGCTTGAGCGACTATTTCGAAGCCATTGAAGAGTCGGCTCTCTTCCCCGTGCTGAATCTGTAAGACAGGAACGCCCTTGGTGTCTGTCCCTTGGGCAGTTACGAGATCACTGTAGATGATGGTCACTTCATTACCAGATTGAAACTTCACACACTGGTGTAGGGAAGATGGGACAGCGCCCGACTGATGTAACCATGGCCGGCAAGGAGGAGTGAGAAGGTTGCGGGGATGTCTATGACGTGGAAGTCGGTTGGCAGGATCTTTGTTCTGATGGTAATGGGAAAGGTGACTTCGCCTATCACGGCGCGGCATGTAGAGTCATAAGCTTTGATGGTTTGCTTGGATGGGCGTAAATCAACACCATGACGCCAACCACATCCATCATCCTTGAAGGCAGGATATTAGTTGCAGAACCATTATCAATGAATACACGGGGGATTTTCTTGCCATTTACCTCGACAGTGATGTATAAAGGCTCATTATGATCAACTCCGAACGCTGGCTTGTCTAGCTCGAGAAAGTGATGATGTTTCCGTAGTGGATATTACCAATCATGTGGGTGACGTCTTCCGGGGTAATAGTGGATGGTACCATGGTGGCGGCGAGGTTTTGCTCGAGCATGAGGCGATGGGCTAGGGAGGAGGTGAGTAGGGACCATAGTGAAATATGGGCTTGGGTGTTTGAGTTGAGTGAGGATAGGGTCTTCTTTGTCTAGGTCGGCTTGCTCGGGTTCTTTCCAAAGACTTTCTTTGCACCCTTCGGGTCGGATTGGTACACTTGACCGGATCTTGTAAGGAGACAAACTTCTGCACGTAGCTCCTCCAAAGACAATGGCGAGTCATGACAAGGGGGCGAAACTTCGGTCTTTTCGGCCTCCTCGAAGATTTCGGCCCAAGAAAGAGGTTGAGAGGGTTTGGGACTCTCTTCCTCTAGAGATTCGACTTCACTCACTAGTTCTTCTAAAGACAACAAGTAGCAAGAAGATTCTTTATTATTAGTCATTGAAATACAACCATCTCATCACAGTCCGCCACAACAGGCTCGGCCGGATCAGTGATCTCACTAAGTTCTACCATGAGTACATTGCTAGCTACATAATCTCTAGGGTCTTCGATAACTCCCTGTGGATGAGCTCTTGCACGGCTTCTTGAGTTCAAAACATTCTTCGGTAGTGTGACCGGTGCACTTGTGGTAGTGGCAAAACTTTGATAAATCGCAACCAAGACGGGGAAGGTGTCCTTCTAACGGTTCGAGCATTTCTAACGTCACCAATGCCATGAAGATATCCACCATCGTGAGCCCTATCTTGTCAAAGGCATCCATGAGCTCTAGGATACTGATCTCGCATGTTTGCACCATATTCACCCCACCCCCATTGTTAGGAAGAGGGTATTCACCACATTAGGACCCTTCGGCTTCTCAATCTTCTTGTCATTGATCAACCCTTGACTACGCGCTTCAATTGAATACAACCATCCGTTGTGTGCCCGATGTGCTTGTGATACTTGCAGAACTTGGAGGCGTCCAAATCAGTTCTTGGGTAGGCGGGTTGGTAATTCTCTAAAGGCTTGATAAGACCCTCTTGACTAACACGTCAAAGACCTTCCCCATGGCATACCAAAATCGTCAAATTTTCCCCTCTTTGTGGAGCCCCATTCCTTGTTACGGCTTGGACATCTAGCGGGACCTCTTTCTGGACCATATTCACTTGGCCGACGGCCTCCTTTCCACCCCTAGGAGGCGCAGGCGTAGTAGGAGCCTTGTAGCGGAAGGAGTTGTTGTTGTTGGTCTTTGGACTTTCCTTTGGCGGCACAATCCCAGTGAACCCTGCTTCGAGTACCTTACTTATAGCTGCTTTCATCTCCGGTAGCAAGCACTTGTAGAAAATCTGTTTCTGTTCCTTCGCTTTCGGTGGGTATTGGACCTCGCACAACCGATGATTCCACCTCTTGTAAAAATCATAAATAGCCTCGCCGGGCTTTTGCATAGTGTTCTCAAGGTCGGTTCGATTCACATGCCAATCCAAGTTAGCTTGATACTTCTCACAGAAAATGGCACTGATCTGATCCCACGTTTGCCTTTCGCTTGGTTCTAGCCCCAAGAACCAACGCAGAGCTATACCATCCAAAGTGCTATGAAATACGCGAGCCATTTGTTCGTTGGTGCAGTCACGAGCCCTCATGGCCAACACATAACTATCCAAATGAGTCTTTGGACACGAGTCACCATGAAACATTGCCACCTTAGGCATCTTGAAATCCTTGGGGAGAGCCCCTACTTGGCTAGGGTTGATTGTCTTGGTAGTCGGTGCACTTTGCTTATCCACGGTCTCGATCAACTTTCGCATTTGCTCTTGCATGGCCATAACCACAGGGTGATGGAGATGTCGGGGATAGTTTCTGACAGAATGACGGGAGGAGTAGTGGAAGCAGTAGCAGCGGCCATCCCAATACTCAGAGGCAACGAGGGTGCGGGTAGTTTGCTAGCGGAGAGGTAGCCACCAAGCAGTTCAGGGGAAGGTTCATAGACAGCCTTGTTCTTGCTCATGGTAGTGAAACTTGTTGGGTGTAGAGAGAAGGAGGTGGAACATTGCGGTAGCTTGGGAATGGGAAGGCAGTAGCATTGGTGTTGGGGGGACAGTTGGTATTGACCTCTTCATCCTCGACATAAATGAAATTCTCCCCATCGGGCACCAGTTTAGTCCCTTTTGTTGAATGTGACCCTTCAACTGTTGGTTCTGGTCTTCCAACATCTTGTTGCTTTCCTCGAGATTCCTGATCTTGGCTTCGAGACCGGCGAGGAAGTTTTGGAGTCTTGGGGGAATACCATTGAGAGTAGCCTCAGTGTTGAGCTCGGCGGCACTAGCAGGAGGAGCAGAGGCTGAAGCTGAAGCGGGAGTTGACATTGCTGATGACGAGACTGAGAACGTGGACGGAGTAGAAGCTTCACGTTGTAGTCGACCACCCGAACGGATCCAAACTTGCTTTGCTGAAAGGTTGAAGGGCAATGAAGCTTTAGGAGAGGGGGAAGGCTCATGCAAAGTATATTTTAATTACAAAAACATACATTATTTACATCCTAATTGGTTGGAAGGGGTACCCTTTTTCGAACTAGTTAGAAGACTACGATCAGTGGAGGCCATCATTACGTCTATAGACCCCTCGTTTTTCACCTGCATTGCACACCCCCAAACGGACAATTTGGGCGAGGGTCCTAGGGCAAGCGGCTTCCACCAACCATCGGATCCTACGACTAACCCTTCCTTAAAGGCATTTAACGTGACGTCTATGTTACATCCTACGCAAGTTAATGATGAGCGGAGATCTTGACAATAAACACTCGTCTCACCATGGCACGTCCCTTGTAGGGAAATCACTTTTTTGTGCACTTTCTCTCAAAGATCTCGATTCATCATTGGCTTGGGGATGACTCGACATAGACAGCACATAATTGACTATTAAGAAAAAGCTAGCCAAACCAACCGGTCAAAACCTAGGTGTGATACCTATACTAGTGTGGGTTGACACGGGTTAGGTAAAAGGTTCCCACCGTATACGGTGAGTGGAATAGACGAGTGACTCGAAAAGAGTGCGGCAGTAGCACACAAATTCCTGCACATCGAATACTCCGGGTAATGGGGACCTGTGCAGTGCTGACACGGACTGTGGTAGTGTGTGGCAAGAAACTAATTCTTTTTAAGGAGAAAAGAGAGAAGTTTTGAATGTTTGAATGATGCTATGCAATGCAATGCAGGAGAAGGAAAATAATGTACAAGGGAGCATATCAGAGTTTTGTTTGACCCTAATACTAAGACGAAAACAACAAAGGTACAAGGATACAAGGTATATACAAAGTACAAGTATCAACAAAGTACAAGTATTAACATTGCGGGGTGCACGGGTGCATGTGTAAACATGGCAAGTATGTGAGGTGCATGTATAAACATGGCAAGTGTGTGCATGTGTAAACATGGCAAGTATGTGTAGGGTGCATGTGTAAACATGGCAAGTGTGTGAGGTGCATGTGTAAACATGGCAAGTGTGCGTGAGGTGCACGCGTAAACATGGCAAATGTGTGCATGTATAAACATGGCAAGTGTGTGCATGGTAAACATGGAAAGTGTGTGTAGGGTGCATGTGTAAATATGGCAGGTGTGTGCATGTGTAAACATGGCAGGTGTGTGCATGTGTAAACATGGAAAGTGTGTGCATGTGTAAACATGGCAAGCATCACGATGTGACGAAAGTTAGACCCACTAAGTTTGAAAAAGTTTCAAAGCAGTCCCCCAGCAGAGTCGCCACTGTGAATACCCCTTTCCGATGAAGCGACGCATGGGAAGTATCTCGTGATTATTTTTATTTACAAAGGGAATATTCTTAACGACATTAAAATTATGAGAGTCGCCACGCCGTTTTAATTAAAGCCAAAACATTGAAAAAAGCATGTTTAATGGGTTCGGGGGTCAAATTACAACAAGAGAAGAATATTGGACGTTATCACTCCTATTGCCCGAATTGATCGGTCTTTCTATCATGATGAATGTGTTAGTAGTGTGTTAGTGATTTAGACCGGATCCGAAGATTGTCTGCGTTCCTCTCAATGTGAGAAGCTCAGGTCAGCGTAGTTCGCAGAGAATTTAGAATAGGCAGAAGAATCGGGATCATGCATAATGAGGGGGAATTACCTAAAGATTAGGGTTTAGAAGTAGTTCCTAGATCATCCTCGGGTTGATGAACCCTCGATCATCATCGGCTATGAAATAACATGTAATTATGAAGATCGCAACCCTAAATATAGCATAAATAAGGTTTTAATCTATGAACACGAAGAACATGCGAAGAACATACTATGAACATATGAATGAGCATGCAAAGAATATGAAGAAACTATGAATAAACATGTACGAACATGAATATAAAAGATCTACATTAAGAATAATGCAAGAACATGAAGAAAAAGTTAGAAAACTTACCTATGTTGGCAAGAAATAAACCTTGGATCTTCTTGAGTGTTTGACTGTTAATTAGAGAGCAAAATAGTGTTTAAGAACTCTAAAATTCGTACTTAGAGCTCTCAAAATCGGACCCTTAAACCAATGGAATGGAATTGGTTTATATAGTAAACTGATGGGAAGATCTGATGGTCAGGATCATCCAGCGCAAGGTTGGCCGCCTGGCCATGGTTGAAGCCGGTGACAAGAGTGGCCGCGTGGCCAAGATCAACGCGGAGCAAGGTTGGCCGCGTGGCCAAGGATGCCGGCTGACTTGATTCTTAAGCTAGGGTTTCTGCATGGTTTTAAGGAAACCATTTGTTACCTATTTTAATAGATTTTGTCATAAATGAGATATTTCGGGAATCCGGGACAAGTCTTTGCAAGGTTTCTAATTCCTATAAAGCCCTTGTATTTTTGAGAAAGTCCTAATAAACTCATTTTCAGGTCGGGTACTAACAGGGGGCCAAAAGCTATAGGCCAGCCTCTTTTACATTGTTAAAAGAAGAGAAAAATCTAGTTTCTACCAAAAAAATTGGCTGTAAACCAGCAAAAAACAAAAACAAATTTGGAGGTAGACTAGACGAGCTGTATATAGTCATGAATCTTTTGTATGCTCAAACTATGCCTACATATCAAGGTTCTTGTGGGTGTACACGATCCTTTATCTCCATCCACGACTTGCCCATTGCCCCTGAGAATCCTGCATTCAAAGCAAAAAGGAAGATGGTGTGTGTAATAAGCACGTACTTGGAACACATGCAGAAGAGCAATAGGGTTGAACAAACATTCTAAACTACTCCATCCGTCCTCGAATAAATGTCGCAGTTGACTTGTCAACGTTTTTTAGGGTGCTTTACTAGTTTGTACATAACTAGTCCAATGTTAAAATTTCACTAGTCACTTTCCTTATATGGAAACGCGACATTTGTTTAGGTACGACCAAAACTGAAAGCGCGACATTTATTCCGAGAGTATAATGCAAGGGAAACTTGAATTAAATTTACGGGGGAAATATCGTCCTATGTCTGCCCAACAATCTGACCCCTAGTCAGACTATGGCTCAAGATTGGCATAAATGTTTGACTATGATGCCACCAGATACTTTTTTGTAGCTTCATGCCAATAGTTTTGGAGCATAGCAAATACTCCCTCCGTCTCAGAGTATATGTCCACCCTCCCATTTGCACGGAGATTATGAAATGGAAGAAGTGATGTAAGTGTTGTGAGTATAATAGTAAAGTAGGAGAGATAATGAGTGGGAGGGAATAGTAAGTTGGTTGGTGTTGTGAGTATAAAAGTAAGTAGGAGAGAGAATGAGTGGGAGGAATAGTAAAGATTCTTTGCCATTTTAGGAAGTGGACATATACTCTGGGACAGACTAAAAATGAAAGGTGGACATATACCCTGGGACTGGGAGTACTATTATGAATAAGAGCCCATCTCTGTGTAGGAATATTTCACTTTTTTCCATGTTATTATTATGTATTTTATTTAATTGATAATGTTGCTTGAGCTCAAAATTTTTAAACCACTATGGAGTATAACAAAACACCAAACAAATACAGCAAAATAGCTGGTTGATTATAAGAATAACACTAAAATTATCAAGTTTAATACCACATGACAGTTTGGCCGAGTGGTCTAAGGCGCCAGATTTAGGCTCTGGTCCGAAAGGGCGTGGGTTCAAATCCCACAGCTGTCAAAAAAAGTCATTTTTTAAAAAAACATTTTTTCTCATTTGTATAAATGCTGAACTTTAGTGGTGAGTGTTTCACATGATTAATTATGCTAGTGTGACAATAAAGAAAGTTTCAAATACATTGTGATTTAAGGTGTACGGTTTTGCATTCATATCATTTGACTTTTATGCTTGTGTGACAATAAAAAGGAGCTCTTTTAAGATGTTGACCATAATAAGTGTAACACAGATGAAGTAGCATGGAAGTACTTTCACAAATATTGCACATACCATCGTGTTGTCAGGAGTCCTTCAACTTCTACTGGACCTCGTGCATGAATCTTGCTTGTACTTATTCCGACCTGTCATTAACCAGCATAAACCCGACTAATTGAGAGTGGGAACATACATTGATTATACTAATTAATATCTTGCAAAAGAAATATTTTAATGGCCCCATACCTCTGCCCCGAGCCCAAATCGTGCTCCATCACAAAATCTTGTGCTTGCATTGTGAAAAACTGCAGCACTGCCAGGATAACATAGACAATGGTGTAATATATGTTAGGATTGGAGTCCTAAACTACGAGGAAGAAAAGGAGTCTAAGTCGGGGGAGTTGGTGGAGATCAAAAAGGGTTCAAAACGGAGGAGGATTTCTGGGCGGAGGAGCAGGCGGGCGCTCGGTAGGAGGCGAGCGTGCGCTCAAGTAGGCAGAAAGTTGGTCCGCTGGGGAAATAAATTCAAGCGGGCGCTCCCATGGACCCAGGCGGGCGCTCGGTCTGCCGCTGGACTGATTTGTTTCCCGTTTTGACACGGTCTCTTCCTAATTCGACCTAGGGCTTCCTTGTACTGCTAGTGTAATGACCCGAATTTCCTCTTTATATTTATTTATTTCAATACCCTTAATTATTATTTGGGCCGAACTTTTAATAAAAAGATTAGTTTAGTTATTTGGGTCAATAAGTAGAAAGCCCAATTCAGTAACTAAGAGGATTAGGAGTCCATTTTAAATTAGGGATTTGGGAAGCCCTATTAATATAAATACTCTCTTATTAAACCCTAGTATTATTGTGTTATACCGCAAAGTAAAGAAAGAACGGGAAAAGGGAAAGGGACGGCAGAGACAGAGAGGAAGAGTGCGGCAGAGACAGAGAGAAGGAGAACAGAGTGAGTTCTTCGATCCAAACCAAGGTAAAATCATTCCCTCGTCTTCCTCGTCTTGTTTTCAATCTCAATCGGTACAAACTAATCCTAAACCTAGAAACGAAAATCTAGGGTTCGGGCAATTCAATTCGTAGAATCATGTTTTAGGATTGATTTGGGAGGAGGAAAGAGAGTTAACGGATGGAGTAAAAGTATGTGTGTGTGTGCGCGTGTATTGGTGTGTGTGTGTGCGTGCGCTGTGTGTGTGCGTTAGTGTGTGTGTGTGTGCGTGTTATTGTGTGTGTGTATTCTGTGTGTGCAGTGAGTGTGTGTGGGTGTATCTGTGTGTGGGGGTGTATTCAGTAGGTGTGGGTGTATCAGAGTGGTGGGTGTATCAGTGTGTGGGTGTATCAGAGTGTGGGTGTATCAGAGTGGGTGGGTGTGTCTGTATGTAGGTGTACTCAATATGTGTGTGCAGAAAGTGTGTAATCAGTGTGTGTAATTCATAAAGTGAAATTGAGAGTTGGGAATTGATTAATAAAACCCTAAGGGTGTTTTAGTAATTCATAAGGATATAGGTTAAAGATGACTAATTCATAGGGTTAACCAAGTAAAAAGAAGTAATTTGGGACGGAAGTAAAATAGTGTTTACTTGTGTCTAAGTTAGGCTTTTGCATAATTGTAGATTTGTGCAAGCGGAGTAATCAAGCTAGTGATCGCAAAGCAAAGGTAAGGGATTACGCTCTTAGTAGTGTTTGATTTCAATCATTTGTTTAGGATTCTCAATCTCTGTTTTGTTAAAGTAAACTATCTATGTGGCTAGATAGTATTTTAAAAACTATTCCGTTCTGCGAATGTTACCGTTCTTTGTTATCTGCCCTATTGATTTTATTGTTGTTCAATTGGGCTATCATGTGTATGATTTGCATTGTGATTTTGGTGTCTAAAGTGAAATGTACACCTCCTTTTAAAAAGTGATCAAGTAAAGTTTTGTAAAGTTAAGCTTTGATTTGTAAAACTCTTTAAAGTAAAGTTTTGTAATAAGTAAAGTGACTTACAGTTATCCATAATCCTGAAACGGATAAGTGGACCCCATACAGTTATCCATAATCCCGAACCGGATAAGTGGACCCCATACAGTTATCCATAATCCCGAAGCGGATAAGTGGACCCCATACAGTTATCCATAATCCCGAAACGGATAAGTGGACCCCTTATAGTTATCCATAGTTCTAAGATGAACATGTGGACCCCTTTGCGTTACTTGATGAAGTAGCGTAGGTTATCATGATACACCGATTTTGGGTGCGGTCAGTAGAAACCCGAGCCCTGGGTACAGCGTGTGCTTAATCCCTAAATTAAGTAAAGTGAAGTAAAGTAAAGTAAAGTAAAGTAAAGTAAAGTGAAGTAAAGTAAAGTAAAGTGAAGTGAAGTAAAGTGTTTTGTGAAAAGTATGTTTTGGAAACTGACTTCCGTAACCACATGTTTTCAAAGTGATGAGTTGTGTTGAGTATTGTTAAATGTTTCTTTTCAAACTGAGTACTTGTTTGATCCTTGAGTTATATCCCTTCATTGTTAATTCATTGTTACCGTTCGTTTCGGTCATCTCCTCTTAGTACCCGAGGAGATCCCGTATGAACTTACTGGGCATTGTTAGCTCATTCCTTTCATTCTTATATCTCTCCAGGTTATAAATCAGTTGAGAGTGAAAAAGGAAGATGTGGCAAAGACGGCTTTTAGGACGAGGTATGGGCACTATGAGTTCCTGGTAATGCCGTTTAGATTGACAAATGCACCTGCTGTATTTATGGAGCTTATGAATAGAGTATTTCAAGAGTACTTAGACAAGTGTGTAATAGTATTCATCGACGACATCTTGGTGTACTCTAAGTCAAAAGAGGAGCATGAAGAACATTTGAAATTAGTATTGCAGATTCTGAGAGAACAAAAGTTGTATGTCAAGTTTAAGAAATGTGAGTTCTGGCTTGAGGAAGTGGCGTTCTTGGGGCATGTGGTGTCTAAGAATGGGATAGCAGTTGACCCTGCGAAAATCGAGGCCATAGTAAATTAGGAGAGACCAGCTTCTGCTAGCGAAATAAGGAGTTTCTTGCGTTTAGCGGGTTATTACCGAAGGTTCGTGGAAGGATTTTCGAAGTTATCACTACCATTGACTAAGTTAACACGAAAGGGACAAAGTTTGTATGGTCGGACGAATGCGAGAAGAACTTTCAAGAATTGAAAAGGCGATTGGTGTCTGCGCCTATTCTTACTGTACCAACAAACAAGGATGGTTTTGTAATTTATTGTGATGCTTCATTGAAAGGTTTGGGTTGTGTGTTGATGCAGAATGACAAGGTGATAGCTTATGCGTCTAGGCAACTCAAGAACCATGAGAAAAACTATCCTACCCATGATTTGGAGTTAGTGGCGTGGTGTTTGCATTGAAGATTTGGAGACATTAAGTATGGAGTGCCATGCGAGATTTATACCGACCATAAGAGTCTTAAGTATATTTTCACTCAGAAAGAGTTGAATATGAGGCAGAGAAGATGGCTTGAATTATTTAAGGATTATGATTGCAAGATTTTGTATCATCCTGGAAAAGCCAATAAAGTGGCAGATGCGTTAAGTAGAAAGAACCATGGATCGTTAGCGGCTATGTTTTATAAAGGGGTAAGTAAATGGGAAATAGTGAAATGGTGAAACTGGAAGTTAGAGTTAAAGGTTATTTGGCTCAGATGAGTGTCCAACCAACATTGTTAGTGAGAATCAAGGAAGCTCAGAATGTGGATGAGGAATTAGCAGTAATCCACAAGACTATAAGTAAAAAGGGCATGGTAGATTTTCGTGTGAGTGATAGCGGTATTATGAGGTATCAATCGAGAATTTGGGTGCCTAATGATGAAAGTATAAAAAGGGAAATTCTTGAGGAAGCTTACTGTTCAAGGTTTTCGATTCATCCTGGGAGTACTAAGATGTACAGAGATTTAAAGGAATCATTCTGGTGGAACAATATGAAAAGTGAGGTAGCAGAATTCGTGTCCAAGTGTTTAGTATGTCAGCAAGTGAAAAGTGAACACCAGAAACCCGCGGAATTACTACAATTGCTACCTATTCCGGAGTGGAAGTGGGAGCACATCACTATGGATTTGGTGATTGGACTTCCTAGGACATTGAAGGGTCATAATGCAATTTGGGTTATAGTGGATAGGCTCACTAAATCGGCTCACTTTCTAACAATCAAGGTGACTGATTCGTTGGACAAGTTAGCTAAGTTGTACGTGGATGAAATCGTGAGGTTACATGGGATACCGGTCTCTATAGTGTCAGACCGAGATGCGAGATTCACATCAAATTTCTGGAAGAGTTTGCAGAAAGCGTTGGGGATGGAATTAACTATGAGTACAGCGTTCCATCCTCAGACAGACGGACAGTCAGAAAGGGGTTATCCGATTTGGAATTCGTGGAAAGTTAAGTCCTAGATATGTGGGACCATTTGAGATTCTATAACGAATAGAAGCGG
Organism: Campanula takesimana; assembly: GCA_026119855.1. Classification (NCBI taxonomy): domain Eukaryota; kingdom Viridiplantae; phylum Streptophyta; class Magnoliopsida; order Asterales; family Campanulaceae; genus Campanula; species Campanula takesimana. The sequence goes on along the minus strand of JAOWBW010001822.1, from coordinate 172,049 downwards.
TAGCCTATAAGTTGGCTCTACCTCATGTGCTGGCTGGTGTGCACAACGTGTTTCACGTGTCGATGTTGAGGAAGTGCATAGCTGACCCGAGCCACGTCATAGAGTGCAAACAGTTACGTTTTCGTGAAGACTTGAGTTATGATGAGAAGCCAGTAAAGATTGTAGACCGTAAAGATCAAGTTTTGCGGAAGCGAGTGATTCCGTACGTAAAAGTGCAGTGGAGCAATCACACGGAAAGAGAAGCCACGTGGGAGCTCGAAAGTGAAATGCGTGATATGTATCCCGCTCTGTTTGAAGATTAAGGTACGTTTAGTTTGGAGGACCAAACTCTTTTAAGGGGGTAAGATTGTAATGACCCGAATTTCCTCTTTATATTTATTTATTTCAATACCCTTAATTATTATTTGGCCGAACTTTTAAAAAAAGATTAGTTTAGTTATTGGGTCAATAAGTAGAAAGCCCAATTCAGTAACTAAGAGGATTAGGAGTCCATTTTAAATTAGGGATTTGGGAAGCCCTATTAATATAAATACTCTCTTATTAAACCCTAGTATTATTGTGTTATACCGCAAAGTAAAGAAAGAACGGGAAAAGGGAAAGGGACGGCAGAGACAGAGAGGAAGAGTGCGGCAGAGAGAGCGAGAAGGAGAACAGAGCGAGTTCTTCGATCCAAACCAAGGTAAAATCATTCCTCGTCTTCCTCGTCTTGTTTTCAATCTCAATCGGTACAAATTAATCCTAAACCTAGAAACGAAAATCTAGGGTTCGGGCAATTCAATTCGTAGAATCATGTTTTAGGATTGATTTGGGAGGAGGAAAGAGAGTTAACGGATGGAGTAAAAGTATGTGTGTGTGTGTGCGTGTATTGGTGTGTGTGTGTGTGCGTGCGCTGTGTGTGTGCGTTAGTGTGCGTGTGCATGTTATTGTGTGTGTGTATTCTGTGTGTGCAGTGAGTGTGTGTGGGTGTATCTGTGTGTGGGGGGGTGTATTCAGTAGGTGTGGGTGTATCAGAGTGGTGGGTGTATCAGTGTGTGTGGGTGTATCAGAGTGGGTGGGTGTGTCTGTATGTAGGTGTACTCAGTATGTGTGTGCAGAAAGTGTGTAATCAGTGTGTGTAATTCATAAAGTGAAATTGAGAGTTGGGAATTGATTAATAAAACCCTAAGGGTGTTTTAGTAATTCATAAGGATATAGGTTAACTATGAAAGAGGTTAAAGATGACTAATTCATAGGGTTAACCAAGTAAAAAGAAGTAATTTGGGACGGAATTAAAATAGTGTTTACTTGTTTCTAAGTTAAGCTTTTGCATGATTGTAAATTTGTGCAAGCGGAGTAATCAAGCTAGTGATCGCAAAGCAAAGGTAAGGGATTACGCTCTTAGTAGTGTTTGATTTCAATCCTTTGTTTAGGATTCCCAATCTCTGTTTTGTTAAAGTAAACTATCTATGTGGCTAGATAGTATTTTAAAAAACTATTCCGTTCTGCGAATGTTACCGTTTTTTGTTATCCGCCCTATTGATTTTATTGTTGTTCAATTGGGCTATCATGTGTGTGATTTACATTGTGATTTGGTGTCTAAAGTGAAATGTACACCTCCTTTTAAAAAGTGATCAAGTAAAGTTTGTAAAGTTATGCTTTGATTTGTAAAGCTCTTTAAAGTAAAGTTTTGTAATAAGTAAAGTGACTTACAGTTATCCATAATCCTGAAATGGATAAGTGGACCCCATACAGTTATCCATAATCCCGAAGCGGATAAGTGGACCCCATACAGTTATCCATAATCCCGAAACGGATAAGTGGACCCCTTATAGTTATCCATAGTTCTAAGATGAACATGTGGACCCCTTTGCGTTACTTGATGAAGTAGCGTAGGTTATCATGATACAGCGATTTTGGGTGCGGTCAGTAGAAACCCGAGCCCTGGGTACAGCGTGTGCTTAATCCCAAATTAAGTAAAGTGAAGTAAAGTAAAGTAAAGTAAAGTAAAGTGAAGTGAAGTAAAGTAAAGTGAAGTAAAGTGTTTTGTGAAAAGTATGTTTTGGAAACTGACTTCGTAGCCACATGTTTTCAAAGTGATGAGTTGTGTTGAGTATTGTTAAATGTTTCTTTTCAAACTGATTACTTGTTTGATCTTGAGTTATATCCCTTCATTATTAATTCATTGTTACCGTTCGTTTCGGTCATCTCCTTTTAGTACCCGAGGAGATCCCGTATGAACTTACTGGGCATTTTTCGCTCATTCCTTTCATTCTTATTTCTCTCCAGGTTATAAATAAGATGACCGAGGGTCGCAAGGTTGGCGGTATAGAAGTTATATTTTGAATAAAGTTAGTTAGCAACTATGATTTCCGTTATGTTAAGTTTTAGACCTTATTTCCGTTAGTTACCTTTTGAGCTAGTGTTTTGTACTAGCCGTTTGGGTTTGAATGTTAGTTAAAGTTTGAATGTGTTAATTGTAGCCGTTGGGGCATTCTGAATTTGGGATTTATTCAAATAAGTTATTATTTATTAGTAGTGAAAAGTTGGGGTGTTACAGCTATATAAGCATAGATACGACCTAGAACACATTGAAGCAACATATTAAAAGGTGTTTAATAAAATATTGGCTTGGCAATTGCCTCCGGACGTAGTTCATGTGTTGAACGAACCGGGTAAACAATTCTTGTGTTCTTGTGTGTGTGATTCTCTCATAATTGTGCTTGTGGATTTATTGTGTTCTTGATCTAAATTGCAACGGGGTAACACTAAATTCCCAACAATATATGGTTAGTAACTCCGCGAAAATCAATATACATGCATGTAAATTTGTTGATAGAATGTAACAAACTTCATCCACTTTAGGACTTAAATGCAAAGGCACGAAGATGGTTGTTGTTGATAGTGGCGGAACCAGTATTTTTTTGAAAAGGGGCAAGATTATTTTTATTTTATAAAACTATAATGTAATATCTAAATTTAGTTTAAAGGGGGCAAAACTATAATATAGTACTAATTTAGTTTAAAGATGGCAACGGGTCGGGTTCGAGTCGGATCAGACCTGATCCGAACCCGATCCGAACACTAAGGACCCTTGACCGTGCCCCGATCCGATCCGAGCCTTTCACTGTTTTTCCAATATAACTATGCACAACACCCTGTTTTTCCAAGAAAAGAATGAAGAAGAAGACCCCCTCTATGATTGCACCAACGAAATTGAACCCATCATGTAAGAATAGAACACAAATAGAAAAGCTTCATAGTGAGGCCATTTATTTTTCAAAAATAAACCCTTTTGTCAATCAATCACACAAAACCAAAACACATGAATTCAAAGGCTTCGATTTGTTACAGTACCTTAGTAAGCTGAAATTCGTTAGAAATGTAAGTAGAACTCGACGGAAATTGAGATTTAGGTTGACGGATTTGGGTAAAAGTTGCACTGCGTGGAAAAGAAGAGCCGAAAAAGGAAGTGAACGGCGTCACTGGAACGGGCGACGGCGCGTAGAGAAGATCGAACGACGGCGCACAGAGAAGATCGAACGACGGTGGAGAAGATCAACGACGGCGCACAGAGAGAGAGAAGAGGAGAACTGCGCCGAGAAAGAGAGTTATCTGCGTTGAGGAGGAAATTAAACTCCTAAACCCTAGATTTGTTCTTAGATAGTAGTGTATATTTCAAAAACATGAGGGGGTAGTAGTAAAAAATGTATGTGTGAGATGATCGGGTCGGATCGGGTCGGGCCTCGGTCGGTTCAGCAGTGATACCGAATCCGATCCGAACCCGATCGGGTTATGAAAATTGCAAACCAAACCCGAAAATTTCGGATCGGATTGCCTTCGGTACGGATCGGGTTCGGTCAAATTGCCATCCCTAATACTAATAGGTGGAATGCATTTTCTAACCTGTCAACTTGACTTAAGAATCGTTCAGCAACTTCATTATCTTCGGTTACAATACAGTCAGTATGAGAACTGCAAAAAGGAGTAATATGTTACTTGCTCTTTAGAACTATTTTCACGAAATTAAAAAAAATGGTAATAAACGTGCCTCCCGTATTTGTTAATATGATTAATGGCAGCATCCACGTCATCAACTATTTCAATCGTACAAGCCCTCGAGCTGTACTCATGACTGAATGAATCCGCCGTTGGTAAATTGAACAAAGGAGTCACTCTTGTCCACCATAAAGAATGACACCTTCATTTTCAAGCACTCTGACAAGCTCTTGAACGCCACCACTAGTTGACAAGTCCTGATGAACAAGAAGTGTTTCTGGGAAAGGCAACATAAAGAATGGTATGAGCCGAACAAAATAAAACAAGTTTAAATCTTCCAACAAACAAACAAGAATGTAATGAGATAATATTTTGTAATTAAAACCACTGTGTATACCCTGTACCACTAAAGATCCAACGACTCACAATTATTAGGGCTGACATCATGATGAGGTCATCCATACATGTAAATCGCTGGATCAATAATGATACAAGGCGTGGTACACAAAAAGGTACAAAATATCAAGGCTCGAATGTAATTATCACAGAGAGAGATTTGTGGAAGTAATTACTACCATAGCGTTACAGGCTGAAGGGTATCTCTGTCTTGGCATCCACAACAATGCGAGTCGCCATGTCCATGTCCGCCAACTTATCAACATAAACATGGCAAATTCCATCTGGCATTAAAACTTTAGCTTTACTTGAAGATCTAAGTTATTGGTGTTTCTGTTTGGGGCATCCATAATAAGAATAGTTGGCTACTCAAAATTTATCATACCCGCATGACCTAGAACAGGAATTTTTGTGGAGTTTTTTATTTGAGAAAAAGTTTATTGCTGCCTCGAGGGATTACAAGATCTATCACGTCATCAAGCTGCGAAAAAATTAGAAACAGTTAGAAATGAATTTAAACACATGCGTGCTTGCGTATATACATGCATACAAACATACACACATACATACATTATACAGTACTGAAAACAGTTAATAGACGAAAAGGAGCCGTACTGCTAACTAAGCTTTTTCATTACTCACCTTGAGCAAATCAGGGATTTCCTCTCTCGATGTCAAGAGGCCAATTAACCCATCTCCAACTGTCTCCGGGATGGCAGAGCAAACGACCTATAAAAGTGGATAATTTGCAACCAAAATAGAATGTTGGTTAAAAATAACACTAGAAAACAGACAAATGAATCAGATTTAATTACGGGATTCCAAGATAACAATTCGAACCTTGTACAAGATTGCATTTGAGAGCTTAGCTTCCTTCCCACCTTTCAGAAGAAGGCCATTCCCACTCCGAATTGCCAGTGAAGCTATCTATAGTTCAAGAATAAATGCTCAGTTCATGATAAAGAAAACGTTATCTTGCAAATACTAGGCTATTTTTTGTACAAATTAATGAAACCCGACCATTCAAACCTTAATGAATCCATATAAAGGAGAAGTAAAACTGAGAAATGAGAATAAATTATGATGGTTAACTACCTGAACCAACGCATCAGGCCGAGACTCGAAAATGATGAGTAGAACACCCATCGGACATGATTGCTTCTCTAATATGAGTCCGTCTGCGATCTGATAAAAGAGTTATTAGCAGATATACTCAGTTTCTCACTACAGCTAAGTCCTATGTAAAACAACTACACACCTCTGTTTTCTTCAAAGTACGACCAATTGGCTCTTCCATGTCTGCAAGTGTCCGTACAGAATCTGCAAGAGCAGCAATCTGCAAGATACAATAAATAATATCATAAAAAACTTTTTTTTTTTTTCAAATATCTCAAGAAAAGTTTGAGGGGAGGAAAATGAAACTTATTACCAAAGCAATCAATTACCTTGCCAGGTTTTAACGCCAGCCGGGCTACTAAAGACTCGTCGTATCCCGCTTCCCTTGCTGCAGCAACATCAGCTTCATTCTCAATCATGATAAAACTTTCATTTGCTATAAGTGCTTCAGCTACATCGAGCAAAATCTTCTTCCTTTCTAGTGAAGACAGTCCCTGCAATGCAAAAGTAGAAAGAGTAATTTAGTATGTCTTTTAATTCCTAATTGACCAAATAAATGAGATTGTCAAAAATGGAAATCAGGTCAATAAAAATGCGACGGAGGGAGTATAAGGATGTCTTAGCTAACCTGCAGCCGTCTGGACGATTCCCGGGCTGCAACTGCCATTTCATGTGCCCCAACTTCTGTAAGCGGGACCCACAAATGTGCATCTTTATGAAAGAGGGTACCGATGCGGTCACCATTTAGTACCTTTATGATGTTGTCAGCAATAAAGCCACTTGAAGAAGACAAACAGAATCAGTGTAACCAGGGAAAGTGGCACAATATTAACAAATTAACAGCTAGATGTTCAAAATTTGAAGTTGTTTCATAGCCAAAATGTCATCATAAAAACACATCTAAATATATATATAAACGCAAGAACGGATAAGCTTATACCTGGCTATAACAACTGGGGTACCAGAATAAGCTGCATTAGAAGCTGCCTTCACTTTTGCATCCATTCCACCCCGTCCCATCCTCGATTTGTCTCCAAATGTTATTACTCCTTGATGTTTTTCTTTTATATATGTATGTATTATCTTTGAACGTGGGTCATTAGGAGGCCCACTGTAAAGCCCATCCACATCACTCAATAACACGAGAAGATCAGCATTCAGTTCCATAGCCAGGAGAGCTGCTAAACTGTCATTATCCCAAAATATATCGGAAGAATCCTGTGAAAGTAGAGGCTAAGAGGAGTCAAAAAGGGTGAATATGATGAACGTAAATTGAGGCCATTCAATGTGGAATTGAATATAAAGAATCTACATACTTCATATGGAGCTCTCCTTGTACTTATTGCATCGTTCTCATTGAATATCGGGATGCTTCTCAGGGCTAACAACGAATTCACTGTTGGAGTAAGCTGCGATCTGAAATCTGCATTCTTGAAGTCATTATCGGTGACTAGAAGTTGAGACGAAGTGACATCCAGCTGCAAGGGAGAAATTTCACATGAGCAAAAACCAAAAGTGAACAAGCACCATAAATGCCATGTCGTAGTTTCAAAATCTATTACTCCTCCCAGTCCACTAAAAGCATAACTCTTCCTATTACGTATCATTCCACTTAATGGTTTCTCTTGGGAAAGTAAGCCGCTCAGTTTAGAATATTACCCTTAATGCATTATACTTTTCATGATACATCTTACTCCCACAATCCCAAACTGAGTTCCCCACTTATCCCAAAATTCATGTCGCCTTTCTATGATGTTATAATCCTTGAATTTTGCAATTAAACTAAAATGGTACTCCACAATAAGTGAAGGAGGGAGTATAACAATAGACATGAGAGGTAGAAACTACTTCAATTATTAATGTAAAAGCATGTGAGACAAACCCATTATACTTAAAACGTCTAAATTAATACCTGGCTGAATAGAGTATCATAAACTGCCATGAGACCATTCTGCCCTACAGATGCACAAGCCTTTCCATCAAGTTCAACTTGCGGTTTTTGAAGATCAGCAAAACTGCAAAAGAAACAAGGATTATTGAAACAGGTGCTAGGTTTCTGAAGAACAGCAAAACAGAGAGAGAGAGAGAGAGAGAGGGAGAGACAATGATTAAACAGGTACTTTGATGATGTAAAATTATTAACATGCAAAAAAAATAAAAAATCTGAACCTGCTGTTGATTAATCTCCTGTATTTAAGCCTTTGGCGGCCAGCTCCAACAGCTCCTGATGTCACTAAAATTATTTCAAATCCTCGCGAGTTCAACTTTTCTAGCTGCAATCAGATCATCCATTGTTACTTCATGTTTTTGAAAAAGATGTGGGACCGATTCTGATTCTTGATTTATGGAAGGAGTAAAATATAGCCATCTAAAGCTGAAACATACCTGTTTGAAAATAGCTCCAAGTCTGCCAACTGCCAACCTTCCGTCATTTGCTCTTGTAACCACTGCTGTCCCAACCTTCAGGAAATACAATGACAATTAATGATTAACACGACCATGTGCGAGAAATTATTTTCTATAAGAAGATCATTGAAATGAAATAGAGAAGCATGTGTCTCCTTAAATAATCTTGCTCGTAGGATAAGCTTAGGGGCGATAAGTGACTGAAACATAGGGGGAAGGGCATAATTAAGTATCAACAGTGAATGCATATTCTAACCCGATGCAAGATATTCTTTTGAAGCCAATTCATAATCTCGGGAGTTTAAAAAAAGAAAAAAGAAAATTGGTATGTTCAAATATTCTGATTAAGTTAATTAATGATCACGTCTGCTAAGTCAGACATCTCGTCAATAACTGGACAAGTTGGCCTTAATGTGTGCGTCGGTCCGACTCTAGTTATACATCACGACTTCAAAGAATCTTATCAATATATTATCCATGTAGCTCAACTAATACAATTACTCAATAGCAAGTGAGGAGCAATTGTTCCAATTCAGAGTTGTTGATGCTTACAAAGTAAAATCAATTCAATCCATACAGTAGATTTAACTGTTAAGTTACTTCATTTTCACGCAAAGTGAAATCACGACCCTCCTTGCGGTACAAACAAACATAGTAGTATCTATAACCCAAACATAGTCCTAAATTCAATTTACATTATTCACCTCTCATCCGCAAATTTATCCCGATTAGTAAGCAGTTCTAACTGACAAGCGCTTGAGAATGATTATGAAAATTCCTAAGTGAATGTCCAGTTTTCAAAAGGGGGTGTTAGTTATCTAACTGAGTGTTGGATTTTCAAGTAACACTACTATAGTGCCTTATATACCTTCAATGTTCCAATTTGCATATCTAATCACATAGCTTTCCCTAAAACCAAATCCTTGTACCAAACATGCAATTGAGTTCTAGATGATCCAACCACATCCTTTTTCACATCTATATCTAGGGTTTCAAATTTTCTTCACTACCGCCATTAATCCAACCACTCTGAAATGTTAGGGATGATGTCATGAATTAGGTCATCCACAAATTTCAGCCGCTAACATAAATTTGTACAAGAGCTTCAAACTCCTATGCCTAAGTAATATACTCCCTCTGACCCGGAATAAATGTCCTACTTTCCATTTTGGGTTGTCCCAGACTAAATGTCGCATTCCAAAAATAGGATATAAAGTGTTGTAATCTTCCTAATTTGCCCTTTCTTTAAATAAGGGCTAAAACATGTTGAATGTGTAATGTGGCTTCCAGAGCTTCAAACAATCAAACACAATGTGTAAAATTACAGCTTCTGGAGCTACAAACACAATGTGTAAAATCACAGCTTCTGGAGCTTCAAACACAATATGAAATGACGAGGGCAATATAGGAAACACAGTGATATGACAAGGGCAATTTAGGAAACACATATGAAAGCTTAAAAACGTTGACTAGTCTACTGCGACATTTATTCCGGGATAGAGGGAGTATGCAATATCATCTAATCTAATTGAACTATCAGGACTACAAAACTACTAAAAAATACTCATAGAAGCAAAAACAGATTGGTGAGTGGGTGAGTGTTTCAATTTTCCCATTCCCAAATCATAAACTCAATAAAAATCGATCAAAAAACAGAACACTAACTGGTCCGTCACGTGCATGGCATGAATTACAAAGATAACTTATTCTGTGTAACAGATGAGATCTAATCACAAATGCGAAAATGGGAATTGAAACCAAATTCGATTAACCAAGCAACAATAACAACAATAACAGAGTAATCAACTAGGAATTGAAGATTAAACTATGGAAACTAAACTAGAACACCAATACTGAGCTATAGCTAAACTATGAAGAAGAAGAACTACCACTAAGCTATAGCTAAGAACAAACTAAGAATATGAAAATAGCCAAATCATCCACACCCCTGATTCATGCCCTTGTGCCTTATTTATAGGGAAGCCCATGTGCAAGTTTGTTGGGAATAACCGCCTCACGTGTCCACGTGGCCACTTGCTCTCAACAACCTCACGAGACTTTCACATGGCTCTGACCACCTCACGGGCCTTCCACGTGGTCACTTGACAAATTTACCACTAAGACCCTCCGTCTTGACCTTACACTACTTGACCACACTAACTACCACATTAACTCTACCGCAACCATACTTCCTCTGTTGACCGCATAATACCATTTCCTTTGTTGGCCGCATATTATTCCTTCCCAACTTGACCGCATAACCCTCCTCCATCTTGACCGCACCTTGACCCTTGACCGTGCCATACCCGGCCGCACCAATACTCCCCTACTTACCGCACAAACTACTCCTTCTATTGACCGCAAATTGCTTCCTCCGTTACAATCCACTCCCCTTAAATTTACCTTGTCCTCAAGGTAAGAAGTCGACCGCACCTCCATCTCTCTATCTTGACCGCAATCCATGAACTTGACCACATATCGACCACACCTTTCACTTGACCGTGAGCACTACACATCGACCGCACCATCTCCTACCCCTTTACAGGCTTCACCTACCTACCATTCAACCTTCAATCGTTACAATCCTTTCCCAAAAAGTCATGGTTGCCGCTTGTGTACAGAGCCATATTTGAATCATGCAACAATTATTGTTTCCAAGTAAATCTTTCTCCAAGTATACAACCAGGATCCACAAGAGTGGACTAGGTTCCACGGTAATCAAAACGAAACCTCATGATAAACAAGCACCCTCAACTGAAAAAGGACATTTGGATATGAATTATCATTGGCCACTGAACCCATTGCTTCTTACTCTTCTTCCCTCTATCAAAAGGAAATGTAAATAACCTCTTGCCACTAGTTTCCCTTTCTATCATTTGGCTTCCTTGAACTCCAGTAGGTTGTATTGTCTCTTGACCTTCATGATCAGACTGTGGTAAGGTAGTAAAGTAATTACCTGCCTTGGAAGAATCTGCTTAAAGTTAGCCACATTTTTGCAATCCTCTACATTCAAGTAAGCACCAAAACCATCCAAGAAAGTAGAATTTGTGCATAATTCATCATAACCCACATCAAGTGACGATTGCAACAACAGTTTAGCTTCTCTTTGAGCAAGACTGAGTTTATAGATGTTATAGACTCATTGGCTGCGTTGGAGATTACTTCCGGTGACGAGGTTCATGCGTGTTTATTGCTAGCGTCCTTACCAGGAAGTTGGAGCAGAACGGTGACAGCGTTAAATGCTTCAGCGGGTAAGAACAAATTGAAGTATGATGATGTTAAGGACTTCCTCTTGGGCGAGGAAAATCGCATAAAGAAGTTGGGGACACCGTCTACTTCGGGATCGGTCTTTGCTACAACTAGCAGGGGAAGGCCGGGTTCTAGCAATAAAGGGAGAACAGGGTCAAGGGAAAGTGTAATCGGGGTGGGGATCAGTCTGCGGAGAACAAAGAAAGACCAAGGGTTGCCAGAGGATCGGTAGAGTGCTATCATTGTAAGGAGTTAGGACACTACAAGAGGGATTGTCCCAGGCGAGGGGATAAATCGGCGAATGTGATAATCGAAGGTGACGATGTACTGATTCTGAGCGATAGTAGTGCGCTAGAATCATGGGTGCTGGATTCGGGGGCATCATTCCACTCATGCGGGCATGCAGTAGCGATGGAAAATTACACTTCCGGTGATTTCGGTAAGGTCTATCTGGCGGATGGCGAGCCTTTGGAAATCAAGGGGAAATGTCAGAATAGGAGCATCGGACGGGAACGTTTACATCTACACGGGGTCAGACATATTTCGGGTTTGAAAAAGAACCTGATTTCAGTTGTGCAGCTGGGTGAAGAAGGTTACATGGTAACTTTTAGCTGCAGGAACTGAGTTATTACCAAGGAGGATTGTGAGATCGCTCAGGGTAATAGGGAAGGAAGATTGTATTTGACAAACACCAAGGATAGTATCCAGTGGCGGATCTGAGAATGTTGATCACCAGGTGCACAATTACACTACACAACTTAAAAAAAAAAAAAAAAAAATAAACGTAGCGCAATTACAATACATTACATAACTTTAACTTCATTGTCTTACAAAAGGAAAACAATACATTTATCTAAATCAAATTTGTCCCGCACCTGTTTTCATACCATAATAACGATTAATAACATCTTTTTCCTTAACATCTAGAAGCAAATTTTTTTCAATGAAAAATAAAAGACAAGCATTCATAAATTGATCACAAATTTTGTTTCGTAACTCGCTCTTGATATGTTTCATCCCAGAGAACAATCTTTCCACGCTTGCAGTCACTACGGCAAAATCAATGCTAACTTCAACAATCGAAACACCAATGGGTACGACAAGTATTTCTAGTTGTTACTAGAAGTGAGCACAAATCCGCAAGTCCCATCAATTGACCAAATCTCTCATCTGATCGTATTTGCATAATATATGTCTCTAGTTCAAATGGAAGAACTCTATAATCATTATTACTAAAGTCATCCGGATAAAACTGAGCCAACCTTATCAACTTTGATGAATCAAAATCAATAAATCCATCACTCGGATTCAAACTAGCAACACAAACAAGCAACTCAGTATTTATCTCATTGAACCGATCATTAATCTCATAAATATGTCTATCCAAAATGGCATTAAAGCACTCCACATGATAATGATAATCATTCGTAACATTTGTCCTATAGCGAGGACGGTGACGATTAACATATTCAGCCTACATATCCACCCAATCAATTTTATTCTTCTTGAAAAAGTCAACTACCTTCATCAGAAGAGAATCCCACCAGCGTCACTGGTTGCTTGCCGGTTGGACCGCCGCCGCTCTGACCCTGGTTGGTTTGGTTGCCGACGGCGACGCACACGGCACACAGCGCACGCCGTTCCTGTTTTCTTTTTTTCCTCTGCTCTGCTCTCTGTCTCTCAATTTATGTCTCAATAGGTTAAATGGAGTGGGTAGATTTATTTCTTCTAAGTTCACACACTCACCAAGAATATAATAGCTTACTTTTATTATTTTGGCGGTGCACTTAGTAAAAAAAAAAATTTTTTTTTTGGTTGACCAGGTGCAAGTGCACCTCCTAGCATATACACAAATCCGCCCCTGATAGTATCGCGGTGGCGTCAGCCAAGGGTGATACGGATTTGTGGCACTGTCGATTGGGTCACATGGGTGAGAAGGGGGTATCCCCGGTAACTTCTTTGGGTGGTGTGTCATATTACATGACCTTCATTGATGATTCGACAAAGAAGGTCCGGGATTACTTATTAAATGGGAAAGATGAAACTTTCAGGATATTTAAGAAGTGGAAGGCCTTGGTGGAGAATCGGATTGGACTCGAGGCTAAATGCTTGAGGTTTATTAATGGTGGGGAGTATGAGCTCGGGAGTTTGAGGAATACGGTGATGCGAGTGAGATTCGCATGGATATTCCAGACTCGGGTGGGAGCAAGACGGTTCATGATAGCCAAGGTGAAGGGGTCACTGAAGATGGACCAAATACTCCAGGACCGGATATTCCGCTACGCAGATCTAACAGAGAGTGTAGATCGGATGGCAAGGCTCCAGGTTTCTAAAGCAAGGTGAAGTTGAAGCTGGGTATAGCTTCAACGGGGCTTGGAGAATAGGGGAGGAGGAAGACACTACCATGATCGAGGTGAGCACTATGACACTAAGGATGAGTTGAAAGAACGAATACGGGGCTTTTATATGCGGTTGATCTCTAGGTGGGAGATTGTTGGAATAGAGACCAACCGGGAACTAGCGATCGGAGCAAAGAAGGAATCACGTCGGAGGATCTGATGCTCTGGGCGGCCGCCCAGGGTGATGGTGGGCGACCGCCCACTTTATCAGTTGGTGCATCGGCTTGGAGCCTGTTATGGGCGACCGCCCAGGGGCAATATGGGCGACCGCCCAAGTGTCGGGGGCAGGTCTGCTCTGGGCCGAATTTTAGTCCAGATTTCGGGTTTCTTTGTCCGTCTAGGGTTAGGTTTTATTCTAGGATGCCTATATAAGCAATGTTCCGCCCCCATACTCATCGTAACTCCATATTTACATATTATAGTGCAAGATCCTGGCTTGGTAGTGCCCCCAGACGTAGTCAAACATATTGACGAACTGGGTTAACAATTTCTTGTGTTCGTTTTGTCTTTTGCTTTGGGTTTCTTATTTCTTGTGCTTGTTTGTGGTGCTGAGTTTTCTTGCGATTTGCTTGGGTGTTGGGTTGGGAAGGGTCAATTCCACAACACCATGTAACCCCCATGGTTATCAAACGGCCGCTGCACAATAGCCGAATTACCATGCTGCACATAATATTGAGGCCTATGACTAACATGTTGGTAATGCAAATTAGGTGTAAAATGATTGTTATTAGGCGGTCCCCCAACAGCAACCCGTTGTTGTGGCAGACCAATCCGCCTCTGCTGAGGTGGCATCTGCACCCTCCGCAACGGCGGCCGTCGTGCGCCCGGGCGGTGCACTGACGGACCTTTTCAGGACACATCCGGGGTGGATGTCGAAGTTGCATCCGTTGCAGCTGTAACGCCAACGGGTGCAGATGCGGCGGCAGACCGCGCATGGACGGTTGGCGGATGGGTTGAGGATTAGGGGATGGCGGTGGAGTGCGTGTTGAAGTTGTCTTGGTAGTAAGGTGTAAAGCGGGTGGACGTCGAACCCACAGGGTTGGCACCGATAGAGTAGGCCGAGGGCTGGCTCGTTGCAAATGTCGCAGACGCGGGTGGTGGGGCGGCCGGTGTAGTCGTATAGGGTTAGGGTGTGGCGGTGAGGAAAGGGAACGTGGACATGAATGGCCTGCCATAATGGGTTTTCTTTTTGGTGCTTTTGGGGTGTGCGGTTTGGATATTTTGAGATGGAAAATATCTGAAAAGAAGAGGAGGGATTTGGAGCGATCTTTATAGATGGTTGAAATGAGATGTGAATTTCGCTGAAAACAAGCCAACTTGATGTATAAATTACATATAAATATATTTTTGAATTTAATTTTTGTTTGTTTTAATATTACTGAAATGAGGAAAAGAACTAATACTCCTAATTGTTTACAATGGCCTGTTTGTTATTTATTTTAACATTCTTAAATAATATTAAAGTCTTTTTGTTCAGACATATAAAAATTCAGTACCTTAATTTTTTTTTTCATACATATCTGAATGTCACCTAATATCTTCTTAATTTAAAATGTAAAATTGAAACTTATTTGTCACTGAATATACTCTCTTTGTCTCAGAAAAATAGTTTTATTTTGATTTTTTACAGTAAACACAAATAAACTTTGACCAACCATTGTGATGATCTAACCAATGTTTAGTCAAAGTTTATTTTTGTTGACCAAAAAAATTAAAATGAGACTATCTTTCCAAGAAAGAAGGAGTATATCATTTCCTTAAACTTGTAATTTCAAATGTAAATTGAATAATCAAACTACTTTCCTATTGGTCACCTAGTGTTTGGGATTATCCCTCAGTCCTATAACTATGTACAAAAAATGAGTTTGCACGGGAATTACGGGATGAATAGTAGTGAGTAGTTGTTGTGAGTATGAAAAGTGAAGTAGAAGAGAGAAAGTGGGGTATAGAATAGTAGGTTGATTAGTGTTGTGAATGTAAAAGTAAAGTAGTAGAGAGATTGAGTGAGATGAAAAGTAAAGATAATTTGCAATTTTAGGAAAATGTGACTTATCAATAGGACACCCAAAATGACAATTTGTGCATATAGTTATGAAACGGAAGGAGTATTTCCTTTCCAAAAAATAAATAAATAAAATAAAATAAAAATAGTTGGACTAGTTTAATTAGGGATCGGACTACACAGATTTAATTCTTTGTGGTTGACTGTGGGGAAGTCGGTTATTGTTGTCGAAGAAATTGACATAGGGTCCAGCCCAACAAAATGGTTGACAAAATGATTAAATGGGTCCAAGCCACCAATACAATTTGTTCAGCAAGTGGTTTTCTTGCGCATGTAATGTCCAAATTATCCGCACTGACCCCAATTTTGATTCCCACTTGATGTTTACTTACCAAGCTTCCCCGTAAATAGAAAGAAATTAATCATATATTTACAAAATAAATGAATACTCCCTCCATCTCAGCATAAATGAGACTAATTTCCTTTTCGGTCCGTCCCACAACCAAGTGAGACTTCTCAAAATGAAAATATATTAATATATTATATTTATATTAAGAAAAACGTAGTATAATTAGAAAATGGAGAGAAATGAGTAGTATATGTGAGGTAGAAAATGAAGAGAGAATGAATTGAGTGAAATGAGTATATATATTTAACCAACCTCACCATTTCACCCAATTCATTCTCTCTCTTCATTTCCACCACTCAATTTATTCAACCAACACTACTATCTACCATACTCATTCCCTCTCTCCATTTTCTACCTCACATTTACTACGTTTTTCTTAATTATTGTGCCCCAAGTGTTAGAAATAGGGTTTAGGTGAAATGATAATCCTGGATATTTGACTGAATCGTGTATAATCCACTTTCCGAATAAAGTATTTCGACCCTTATTGCCTGAGTTACACGAAATCTCTATTGGGATAAGACAATCAAACTATCTGTTTCTAGGCAAAGAAGACAGATCGAAAACTTAGAAAGTTGTTTGGAATATTTCCGTACCTTCAAATGAGACCAAAATCTGTTTATAAACAGATGGCAGGTAACGACGGTTGGCATCTAACAGTCACACTTGTTACCCAACCGTGGTGTCTTTTGGTTTTGGCGGGAAATACTGGTAGTATATTTGGAGCATCAGCTATACCATCTGGGTCGGGGCGCTGCCCCGAGTGAGGGGCGGCTTCCCCTCGACCCCCGCCCGCTCACTTGGGAGCGGGACCCCAACAAGGGGCGCTGCCCCTTGATCCTTGCTTCTTTATCGTGGTCGAAAACATATTAACTCAAACGAGTGTGTACTCCACACTTTCCCTTACTCGTATCCGAGCCTAATATGAAATCGCATTAGTCTCTAGTAAATCACAATTACATAAAATAGCTGATGACACTAAAATCACTAACACCAAGTTGGTCTCACTTGTAATGAGTCGGAGGAAGTACATAAAACAAAAACAAGAGGGGGGGGGGAAGAATCTAAGGGGCTTGTGTGATTTGATCAATTTTGTTGTTTAAAAGTTCTACTCACTCCTACTGAGAATTTTTTTTTTTCAAGAAATTAATATTTCCAAAAACGTCGGATTTCTATTTTATTTCGATATGTATTTTGAAGTAAAAATATTCCAATATTTCTTTTTTGTCATTCATAGTAACTGCTCGTGTATTGCCCAAAGAGTTTATTGCAAAACTGACATGCGTACTTTCATTTATTTTCAATTTGACTCGCAAACTTTGGAAACGTCAAATATGGTTTGCGTACTTTCATTTTCAAAATTTTGAGACGACTTTTTTAACACCCGTTAAAAAACATAACGGGACACTCTATATAGGGGGTAAAAGTGTAAAGAAGTAAACTTAAAGTCCTAAATCATGTTGCTGAAACGCAAGAGGAAGAACAAATGAGCTGCAAACCCTTCGGTCGCCGGAATCCATGGAGGGTAGGGGAAGAAAGTAACCGGAACACAGGAAAACGAGTCCCCCTCTCCAGATCTACCTCTCAAGCAACGATTTTGGTGTCACCCGATTATCGTTGAATTTCAACTCAATCCCAATAGACAGAGAAAAATTCAAATCGTTGCTCCGATGCCTCTGGGTTAGTGCTGGCGTAAAGCACAAAGAGGAGTGAGATTAGTCTGTCGAGTGCTGCTTGGACGGAATCAAAGAGTGACCGGCCTGAGTAAGATTCTTGATGCCCGGAGATTTTGAGAAGAGTGCCGGAGAAGAACGGAGACGGCTCTAAGAAGTTGTGAGAGGAGCGTGATAGGAATTTGGAGTGGGGACCAGCCAGTTGTGAACGACGGACGACGGCAAGGGAGCTGGTGTGGCTCGGCAAGGCAGTTGATGGTGGAGGCGGGGTCAACGATGATGGATAGAAGATGGAAGCCAGATGGGTTTGTGGTCTGGATGGAGTTTCTGTAGTGGAATGGAGAGAAGAAAACGCAGAACGAGTCTGCAAATCCAGAAATCGGAAGAGTCAAACGAGGTTGAGGCGGCCGGAATTTCTGAAATCGCTAACGGAGAGGGGAGATTTTTCGCCGGAGAAGATGGTGGAATGTGGGAGTGGCCGGCGTATGTAATGTCACAGAGAGAGAGAGAGAGAGAGAGAGAGAGAGAGAGAGAGAGAGAGAGGTTTCAATTTGGGGGAAATTGAGAGTGACCAACACCCCCTTTCCTTCTCTTGCGTTTTTTTTTTCCCAACACTTTTATGCACTCAACCAGGCATTTTTATTCTTTACACTTTTACCCCTATATAGAGTGTCCCGTTAAGTTTTTTAATGGGTGTTAAAAAATTCGTCTCAAAATTTTGAAAATAATAGTACGCAAACCACATTTTCCAAAGTTCGCGAGTCAAATTGAAAATAAATGAAAATACGCATGTCAGTTTTGCAATAAACTCATTGTCTAAATGATCAGCGTTGTCCGAATTTTTTGTTCCCACTTGATGTTTACATAACACGCTTCGTTACTTGCCTTCCTCAAGCTCAAACCAAACTGTGAATTTAACTTACATGACTTAACTGAAACTAATATTATTGAGTGCTCCAGAAATCACATTAGAAATAACCCCAGCGGCCACGTCCTGCACAATCTTGCCGAAAAAGCCGGACGAATTATCAACTACAGTTCCTCCGCTTCCTTGAACCGGATAACTTCCAAAATTGCTATGATAATAATGTGGCACGTTATAGTTGGTGAATTCGTATTGCATGTTAGGTGCCAAGTAGTTGAAATTGTCTTGTGGAGCACTCGTCATACTATAATCTTGTGGGACCTCCGCCTGCACTCGTTGAGTCGGCGGGGCTCCAGAACTTGTGGGCAAGTAATTTGCTGCCCTGCCATGGGGTTCTTTTGAGGAGCACTCGTCACACTAGTACTATAAGATTTTGCTGCCTGCACTCGTTGAGGAGTCGTCGTGGCTACAAAACTTGCAGGGCAAGTAATTTGGTGCCCTACCATGGGGTTCTTTTGATGAGCACTAGTCATACTAGTACTATAATCTCGTGGCACCTCCGCCTTCACTGGTTGAGGAGTCAGTGGTGTAGTTTTAGCACCAATATTGGTATTTGAATTTGAATGGCGTGAGTTTTGTAGAACGCATTTGGGATGGATATGGAAGTCACAGCTTTTGCAACTATAACGCCAGCTTGTGCACGCACCACGACAGACTTCACATGGTTTGGTTGTGGATGATTGGAGAACCAACTGATGGTTAGGATGAAGCGCGTGCTTTACTTGTTTAGGGAATTGCGTGCAAAGGGGGTGCACGTCAAACCCGCAGGCTTTGCACTGGTACACACGTTCGTTCACTTTCTCGCTGCACACGTCACATACACGAGTTCTGCGAGAGCCCGTATAGTCCATCAAGGTGAGTATGTGCTTGTGCATGTAGGATGATAAAGTAGTATTCGTAGGGCAAGAAAATTCGGACTCAATGGGGTTTTCTTTCGGAGCACTCGTCACTTTAGCATAACCTCGTGGCATCTCCCCCTGCACTCGTTGAGGAGTCAACGTGGCTGCAGAAATTGTATAGGAAGTAATTTGGTTCCTTTTGTGGTTGTCTTGAGGAGCACTCGTCACACAAGCATAACCTTTTAGCACCTCTGCCTTCATTTTTTGAGGATAACTTGTATGGCAAGTAATTTGGTTCACCTCATGGTTGTCTTGAGGAGCACTTGTCACACTAGCATAACCTCGTCGCCTATCCGCTTGCACTACTGAGGAGTCCGCTTGACTACCGAACTTTGTAGGGAAAGTAATTTGGTTCCTCTTGTGGTTGTCTTGCGGAGCACTCGTCACACCAGCATAACCTCCCGGAACCTCCGCCTGCACTTGTTGAGGAGTCGACGTGGCATCAGCACTGATTTTGATATCTGAATTTGAATAGCTTGAGGTTTGTAAAGCACACTTGGGGTGGATATGGAAGTCACAACTCTCGCAACTATACTGCCAGCTTGTGCACCAATCACAACAACTTCCACACAATTTAGTCGTGGATGGCTGGAGAACCAAATGATGGTTAGGATGTAGCGCGTGGTTTAATTTCCTAGGGATTAGTGTGCAACGAGGGTGCACATGAAATCCACAGGGCTTGCACCGGTACACCAGCTCGTTCGCTCGCTTCCTACACACATCGCATACACGACCACTGCGATAGCCCTCAAAGTCCACCAAAGTGAGCGTGTGTTTGTGCATATAGGAAGAAAGGGTTGCGGTGGAAGTGTGGTACGCCATGGCATTGTTTCAATAATGATGATATGAACACAATATTCGGATTTTATAGATGTAAATGAGATATGAATTCCACCAGATAACAATTCTCTTAACTCTTAACTATTCTATAGCAACTGATACAATAATGCATTTCATATTAAGAATTCCTAATTGACGTATGCTACAGCAAAAAGAGCAAGGAATTGTTCACCTAGTTGACTAAATACAAGGGGGAATAATGTGATTTGTAGTTTAAATACTCCTTGCTTCCCAAAATAGATGTCTATATCTAAAAAAAAAATAAAAAATAATCGAAGACGAATGTCTGTTTTCTAAATTTAGTTGTCTTTAAATACTCTCTCAGTCTCATTTATATTGGCTACATTTGAATTTTTCCATCAACACACGTGAACTTTGACCAATATTATTGTCAATCTCATTATTCTAATAAAATTCTAAAAATGAACAAGAATATCTATATTCCATTAAATTGAGCATTTTCAAAATGACTCTTATAGAAAAAAAAATCATATAGAGGTGGTAAAGTCCGAGATTTCATCCCAAAACCAATTGATAAGGAGAGGAGTAGCCCAGCTCTGATACCATGTAAAGTCTGAGGTTCCATCTCAAAACCAATTGGTAATGAGAGGAGTAGCCCAGCTCTGATACCATGATAAAGTCTGAGTTCCATCCCAAAACCAATTGGTAATGAGAGGAGTAGCCCAGGATCTTTATATATTCAATTGTTGGCTAGTTAGTTCCCGATGTGTGATAGATAATGTCTCTAATAGTACGTTTATTGCCTGAAAACGATACTTCGCCTCGCCTATAAATGAAATGAGGGTAATGAGTCAGCATCTATCCTAAACCTTGAATTGTTCAAAAAACTAACTACTTTATATACCAGCAAATCACAAGAACAATTCTATATGTCATAGATTAGAGTAATGCTTATTGGAACGGGAATGCATGTCTTTTGGAACTCTTGAGGGGCCAATTCATGGGTCGGTGATACAATCCGTTGTTCAACCATTGTTGGAAATACATCAATATTTGAGAGGGCAGTTCAAAAACATTTTCTATGTTGTTGGACAAATTATAATACAAAGATTAAAGATATGATTATGAAAAAAATGCCTTATTTTAGTACTCAAACTCACAACAACAAAATTAACAATCTAGCAATTTATCCACTAAACTAGACCAACCAATTCAGTAGGTGGGTGCACTGGCACCCATACACATGTGCTTAGGTCGGCCACTGATGGAATGCAAGCTGAAGTAGCTTAATGCGTTAACCTATTCAACATATTGTTGGAATTTTTGGTGGACAATACATTGTACATAAATAATAATAAAGTATTTAGACACGCAGACGTGTGTGCACTACTGGATTAATCACATAAGTCATATTATTATACAGTTAATTGGGCCTAATAAAGTGATCTTATAATGTTAGGGGGCCTTAAGTCATATTTTATAAGTATGGGGTTATTTTGTAAATGTGTAGAGACCAGATTGTATTTATAAATAGATGAGGGGCCTATTTGTAAATACTACTAATGGATGCATCCTTTTGTCTTAACGGGCGTGACTATTCCTAACGGAAGCATTCTAACTATAAATAGGGGTCGGGTCCCCAATTGAACGTATCCTACTCTAAGACTCTTACATCCCTTCAATGAGAGACTACAACATGAAGTATACGGATCAATTGGAAGATCGATTCCGGGCCTATTCAAGGATTCTGCTCAACGTTTAACGGGTAATCAAGTTTTCCGTTATAAATAATTAAGGTACGCTTCCGCTTTTGTTTGGTATACTCATTAAATTGAATTTGATTGGTATAAGGAAAATCTCCCTACAATTGGTATCAGAACCACTCCAATATCAATTCCTTGAGTATTTATTTATTTGCGGATCAATTTTGTCATAGAATCATATATTGGTTGAACTCTGGTGTATTCGTTTGCACGATCATGGATTCTGTTTTGTGTGCTGGTCATTGGTTTTCAATGATGTTGCTGTAGAATGAAACTGAGATTGCTCTTTTGAATTTATATGATTACTATGCAATAACTTTTGTTGTTTGCTCTTGTGTGGAATCGTGCAAAAGTATGCCTATGATGTCGGTTTATGTATGCGTCGGTTCATGTCCATGTCCATGCTAAAATACTCCATCCTTGGAAAACATGAATTGATATGTTAATATTGCATGATTTTGGAATTGAATTCTTCAAACAGAAATCATAAAACCCTCCTTTCCGGTGCTCACTCTGGAACTATCAATATTGTCGTTCCGCACCACCATGAATTCGGTATTTGATGTTTTTGAAAGTTTTGTAATGAGTCGTTCCGTGTCAATTTTCAGTTTCAATATTGGGTGTTAAAATACATTGTATTTTTTTTTTTTGGATGTTATTGAAACGGGATGATGTCATCTAATTTCGATGTGCCGTTTCATGAGGCGAGAGATTAATTGATTTTGAATGCTGTAGTCTCTTTGGGCTATAGGGAGTATTTTTCTTTATTGAGATGGATTGAGCAATGTTTGTGGCAATTTCTTTTGCTTTATGAGATTGCTACAATACTCTTTATCTTAGTATTTGGGATGTGGGTTTAAAATTTGGTTTGAATTTTGGCATGAACTGATTTGAGTTTGTTCATCACAGACTATTGATAATTAAAGTTCATTGTTTCATGTCAACATGAATATCTGATTATGAGGACACGATACATAATTTTATTGTTTTACGATTTTGGATTAATATTATGAATTATGTTATTCTGAATTTAATAGTATAAAATTTATGTTGATGGCATGGATTTAACGTTATAAAATTGTGGTGTACTATTATGTATTTAATACTCCGTAGCATAAATTTTGGGTTTACATATTTTTCATGTTTGAAAAATATGGTTTGATCAATGTTCGAATTTACAGTATTTAAGTCTCTCTTTTGAGAAAATCATGTATTCCAAGTTATTTAGTCTATATGGCATGTCACCAAAGTGACCTCTCCTATTTAGATTATTTAATTTTGATATACATTGAGTTGGTAATATTTTGTAAATAATAATTGTCCCAAAGGAAGACTATTATTTGTGAAAATATTAACTTATTAAATTTATTGAAATACGTGTTTAACTTTCATGCGGGTAATGATCGGCCCAAAGGAATATTATTATTTGGCAAAAATTTAAACACGCTTGTAGTGATAAATACATGACAATTGGTGGGTGTTTATGTAGGTATTGAGTCGGTCCAAAGAAAAGCTCAATATTTGACATGATTTTATTGTCAATATTTGATCACTGAACTTGTTGTGGTAAACATGTGACTAAAGTTGAGTATCCATGTGGGTATGAAG
The DNA here is from genome assembly GCA_026119855.1 of Campanula takesimana. Taxonomy (NCBI): domain Eukaryota; kingdom Viridiplantae; phylum Streptophyta; class Magnoliopsida; order Asterales; family Campanulaceae; genus Campanula; species Campanula takesimana. The sequence goes on along the minus strand of JAOWBW010001822.1, from coordinate 148,428 downwards.
TCGATCCAAAGAAAGGCTCCATACTTGATCGGATTTATTGTCAATGTTTGTCCACTTAAATAAGAGAGTCACTCGCAAGTTAATTTATGTCCAAAGACTACAATTAATGTTGCACCGATTTTCTTTTAATAAGATCATTAAATTCGAACATGTTTTGGTTATGGTTATATGTGAGTGTATTGGGTTTATATTTTGTTCTCTATTTTGCTAACATCAACTCGATCCTCATGTTGAGTGGGAGAAATATTAAGGTCTGGAAAGTCAACATGATGATCGTTTCTGGATGTAGAGAATAAATGATTATGTGCTTACATAGTCAGATACTAAGGATGAGATCATTTGGTATTTGGATTCTGACTTTTGTAGATGCCAAGATGCATTGAGTCAGGAAAAAGACTGTGAAAGTCTTTAAATAAAGTAATTCAGAGTGGACAAAGTTATGAGCATATTGAAACAAACTCCATGATTGCTGATGAACATATTAAGTTAACACCAAAGGTTTTCAAGTATACTAATTGTATGGGTGTTTACAATTAAGTATGCCTTGATTCAGTGGGAGTTTGCTCATACATTATGGTTCATTATCATGACATCAAGTAAATGAATTCACTTTAAGGTATTAAGTTATCCAGCTCTCTGAATATGTGATTGATCTCATAAAGTTGGACCTGTTGGAATAGACATGTGAAGATCACATTACATGTAATTTCTTCCATGCTACACATCCATACTTGATCTATGTTATTTAGTAAATTAATATATGTGACCACTGATGGGTTTAGTCACGATTAATGTGACGATTGCCCCTTTGATCCTTATGTTAATTGATTAATGGACAGGATTGTTTAAGATGACACACTAAGGATATGCATATGCGACTAAGGTTTATAATATGTTATGCGATTACTTAAGGTGTTCAATTTATGTACAAGTATTAGTTCAAGTGGGAGATTGTTGGAATTTTTGGTGGACAATACATTGTACATAAATAATAATAAAGTATTTAGGCACGCAGACGTGTGTGCACTACTGGATTAATCACATAAGTCATATTATTATACAGTTAATTGGGCCTAATAAAGTGATCTTATAATGTTAGGGGGCCTTAAGTCATCTTTTATAAGTATGGGGTTATTTTGTAAATGTGTAGAGATCAGATTGTATTTATAAATAGATGAGGGGCCTATTTGTAAATACTACTAATGGATGCATCCTTTTGTCTTAACGGGTGTGACTATTCCTAACGGAAGCATTCTAACTATAAATAGGGGTCGGGTCCCCAATTGAACGTATCCTACTCTAAGACTCTTACATCCCTTCAATGAGAGACTAACAACATGGAGTATACGGATCAATTGGAAGATCGATCCCGGGCCTATTCAAGGATTCTGCTCAACGTTTAATGGGTAATCAAGTTTTCCGTTATAAATAATTAAGGTATGCTTCCGCTTTTGTTTGGTATACTCATTAAATTGAATTGGATTGGTATAAGGAAAATCTCCCAACACATATGCCTGAATCGCGTTCTGTTTTGGTCGACGGACTCAAGGATAAATAAGTGATATGTAACAAACAAAAATGGTTTGCATGAAATGATCGTACGTTATATCTTTACCATCAGGAAGTCATTGTTTCTGTTTAATCCTGGATCAGCCAAAAAAATACTTACTCCATCCAAAAATGAATATCTAACTTTATACTTGATCAAGAGTAAAAACATTTATTTTGGGATGGGGGAGTGTAATTAAGGAGCATATGTAGGAGATGGTATTCATTCTGTGGTCACCAAAATTATCATCGAATGTGAGGAAATGTTGAGGCCTTGATTAGAAAAGTTGGTTCCGCCTGCCATATTAGTTTTGAATGAGCATGGCGACATGGACGAATTATTGAAGGATCTATGTTTTCAGTTTTGTTTTCCATGATAGTGGTTGTTGATGTTTAAGCTTTGATCTGCCTTGATCTTGTCTTCTGAAAGTGCTTTTTTGCTTTAGTTGAGCAACAGAAATTAATCACATTAAATTAAATACTACATTTGCCCCAAAATAAATTATCGTTTTTTTTTTTCAAATTTACTCTTAACCAAGAACAATTTTGAAAGTTTTTCAACATTTATTTTGAGACGGGGGAGCATGTCATAGTTGTCTTTTTATAATGTCATCACCAAAGATCATATCATATGCAACATGCTTCAGCCTGGTTCCTTTTATTGTGCATAGCTGGACCAGATCAGACTACTAATTTATACACACATTACACAAATTGGGGCAGAATGACTAGCTGTACATGGCAATGCTGAACTTGCATATAACCATTCGCTACAAGCCTAGCTTTGTAAGTATGCACCTTCCCATCCATGTCAGTCTTCTTCTTGAAGACCCATTTGCATCCTATGGTTTTTACACCTTCGGGCGCATCAATCAAATTCCAAACTTGATTGTCTTGCATGGATTGTAATTCGGATTCCATGGCTCCAAGCCATTTGTCTGAATCAGGAGAAGACATCGCCTCTTGGTAGGTTGTCGGTTCATCATTCTCAATGATTTCTACCTCATTACTATCCGTTACGAGAAATCCATATCTCTCGGGCTTGGATCGTAACCTACTAGATCTGCGAGTTGCTTGTGTATTTTGAACATGTTCCACAACTCCTTGTGGTTCTTGTTCTTGTTCCACTATTGGTTCAATGTTATTTTCTGGGTCTCGAATTTCTTCAAGATTTATTTTACTCCCACTGATTTCTTTGGAGAGAAACTGTTTCTCTAGAAAGACACCAGTTCGGGCAACAAACACTTTGTTGTCCTCTCGGTTGTAAAAGTAATATCCTTTAGTTTCCTTAGGATATCCCACGAAAATACATTTATCAGATTTGTGTTCTAGTTTGTCGGAGACAAGTCTTTTGACAAAAGCTTCGCAACCCCAAATCCGCATGAAAGACAAACAAGGTTTCTTTCCGCTCCACATCTCATATGGAGTCTTTCGAACCGATTTAGTTGGAACTTGATTTAGTGTGAAAGCAGCGGTTTCTAGAGCGTAACCCCAAAAGGATATTGGAAGATCAACTTGACTCATCATTGATCGAACCATGTCTAACAAAGTCCGATTTCTCCTCTCGGACACACCATTCCATTGTGGTGTTCCGGGTGGAGTCAATTGTGAAACTATTCCACAATTCTTTAGATGATCATCAAATTCATGACTCAAGTATTCTCCACCTCGATCTGATCGAAGTGCTTTAATACTTTTGCCAATTTGTTTTTCTACCTCATTTTGAAATATTCTAAATATCTCAAATGCTTCACTTTTATGTTTCATTAGGTAAACATACCCAAATCTACTATAATCATCAGTGAAGGTTATGAAGTATTGAAATCCTCCCCTAGCATTGCTACTTAATGGTCCGCATACATCGGAATGTATCAACCCCAATAAATCGCTTGCCCTTTCACCTAGCTTGGTAAAAGGTGTCTTAGTCATTTTTTCAAGAAGACACGACTCACAAGTATCGTATGACCCAAGGTCACATGAACCCAAGAGACCGTCCCCATAGAGTTTTGAGATACGCTTCTCATTAATATGACCAAGACGGCAATGCCACAAATAAGAATGATTTACATCATTAGGTTTAGATTTCTTATTTATATGATAGACATTTTCATTATTTTCATTCTTGACATCCAAGACATAAAGGCCATTAAATGAATTAGCAATACCATAAAGCACATCATTTAAATAAATATAAAATTTCTTATTCTCAATAAGAAACTTAAAACCTTCATTATCTAAACAAGAAATTAAAATAATATTTCTACTTAAATCCGGAACATAATAACAATTGTTCAAAACAAGAATTAATCCGGAAGGTAAAGTGACTTCATAAGTCCCTACGGCTAATGCAGCAACTCTTGCTCCATTCCCCACGCGTAGGTCTACTTCACCCTCTTTAAGTAGTCTCCTATTCTTTAGACCCTGCACATTTAAACAAATGTGAGAACCACATCCGGTATCCAATACCCAAGAATCAGTGGTAGAAAGGAGAATATCTATCATATAGATACCTGAAGTCGACGCAGCCTTGCTGCCCTTCTTCTTCTTTTGCTCTTCCAAGAAAGCCTTGCAATTACGTTTCCAATGACCAATTTCTTGACAATTGAAACAGATTGCATCCTTTTGTGAATCGGGTTTTGCCTCAGAAGCCTTTGCAACCTTTGCCTTGCTTATCTTGGGTTTGACAACTTTCTTACCATTTCCTTTGGCACTAGCCTTCTTCCCATCATGAACCAAGAGCACGGGAGAACCTTTCTCCGCAATCTTCATCTCCGCAGTTTTAAGCACCCCATGCAACTCGGAGAGATTCTTATCCATTCCATGCATGTTATAATTCATCACAAACTGAGTATAACTTTTAGGCAATGAATTAAGAATGAGATCCGTGGCTAGCTCCAATGGGATTGGATAGCCAAGTTTCTCAAGATGCTCTACATAACCTTTCATTTTTAGCATGTGAGGACTCACTTGTTGCCATTCATTCATTTTGCAAGTAGTGAATGCAACAATGGTCTTGTACCTCTCTTTCCTAGCTTGCTCTTGAAACATGGCTCTCAACTCCACGCCTATCTCATAGGCTTCCAAATGTTCCAAACTTTGTTGGAGTTTTGAGCACATGGTAGCAAGCATGAGACAGCTTACATCTCTAGAATCATTACGATGTTTCTTGTAACTGTCTCTTTCTGTCCTAGGGGCAGTAGGTTCTGGTTCAGCAGGAAGTGGCCCATCGAGAATGTACAACTTATCTTCTTGCCTTAGAACAATTCTTAGGCTATGGATCAAATCCATAAAGTTGGTACCATTCTCTTGGAGCTTATCCTTCTCAAGGATCGATCACAACGAAATTGATTGAGTGTTAGCAGTCATTGGCTACAAATATGCAAAATTTCCAAAATTTAATAAGTACCGATTTTCATTAAAGAAATAAACAATGTATTTTTCAAACGAAAATACTCTCACTAAATTGTATAACCTTCTTATACATCCAATGTATAATATAATTTAAAATGGGTTAAGATCCCGCTTTAATTTAATTTTAAGTCCGCTAAGGCGGATTACACAAAATCAAATTAATTAGGTAGACAACTCTTGTCAATCATATCTCATATGACTCTTAGTTCCTTTTTATGAGATTCTTTAAGAAATCCTATTTCAAAAAGCATATTTAAATCTCATCTTTGCCTAGGCTCAAAACTGTTTTGACGCCCAATTAAGTCCAACCATTTTGAACGTATAGTTAATGTGCCTCGCTAGGGCGTGCCCACATTATCTATCTTGCTCATACATAAATAAAGTCAATGCATCTCGCTAGGGCGGGTCTACATTGAATTCACCCATGTATTAACAAGTGTTTTAATCATGGCATGGCAATAAAGGACTTAAAACTTTCTTTGAAGGTTCATCACATATAACATACAACACATTTATGAGAACATAATATAAACATGTTACGCATCAAGTTTAGCCACTAAATTAATCTCCATTAATTTAAGCATAATATTTATGTGTCATTAGTTTCTCTATAATTATGAGGATGAGACTTTTTGAACTTTGGTTATCATCTTCCAAATCAAGACAACAAGAAGTGTGGCTGAAACTAAGCCATAAGGCATCCACAATTCCGCACTAATTCAAGAAACCAAGAAAGTAGTCCATGTGGCCGAAACTAAGCAATAGATGGTCTCGATAAACGTAGGCCAATTGCATCCACAATTCCACATGGATCTCCAATCTTTGAATCAAGAACTTTGTTTCTCAATTTTAGCAATTATGAACTCTTCATAATTCTAACTTCGTTTTATCTTTGAAACTTTGATTGCGATCAAGTATGGGAAACACAATCTCGATGAACGTAGATTAGCCATCCAAACCTTGAGCCAATCTTAGAATCACAAGACTAAAACAAATAGGAAAATCAAACCCCAAGATCCACACCAAAACCAACTACCCGAAACCCATTCCAGATCAGCAGGTCTGGTCTGGTTCTGTTACTGGTTTGGTTGGACCTTTTGACAATTCCAAATCTGATCAAAAGGCAAAAAGAATCAGCATTCTGATTGCTTTGTGCGGCCGCCCAAAAATAACTGTGCGGTCGCCCAAACATGTGCGGCCGCCCACGTTATTCTGTGCGGTCGCACAGGAGGATCAAAAGGCAATTTTAAAGTTCGAAAATTTGTCTCAAAATTGTTTTTCCCCGATTATTAAAACCATGATCCAATCAGAATTAATAATCAAACAATTCAGTATCCATCATAATATTTATTGCGATTGAATCGTGCGATTAAAGTTGCAAAACAATAAACCACATAAAATCACATAACACATAAACATCATATAATCCAATATTCATATCATGCTAGGCACATAAACAATTTATACACACACAACATGATCTAGGTATTGAATTAATCAACATGAACGGGGCTCTGATACCACTGTTGGGTCTCGAAGTAACATGCGCAGCGGAAAATAGCATTTAAAATTTTATGAAACCCAAAGCCCATAGATCCATTCATATGATTAAATCAAATACAACAATATGAATACTAGAAAAACTAACCCTTGATGACTTTGAATTTGGTCTTTGATCTTGGTGGAGAACTTGAAGCTTTGATCACAAAAGTAAGAACATGAACTTTGAAGATGATATAAGCTTCACCCTCTAGCGGTATCCACACCACGAACGAATATCAAGAACACTTGATCTTGGTTGCTAGACCAAAATTGCGAAACACGTTTTCACAATTAATATGAACTATATGGAATTTTATTTGTGTATTATTTTGTTCTTCAATCTAAGATGTCTTAGAACAAAATTAAACTCTCTTAAACTCTTTGGAGACTTGCACAAAAGCTATGATATGATTCTGGCCGAATTTGGCTGTTTATATACAAGTTAGACCTATTCCAAATAGGAAACTTGTGTCTAAACCCGTCCAAAATTATTTTCCAAATTAAATTAGGAAACCAGTCCCGACATGGTGTGCGGCCGCCCAAAACCCTTGTGCAGTCGCACATCTATCTGGAAGGTTTCTGGTACTATTTGACCCAAGCTGTGCGGCCGCCCAAGCCATCCTGTGCGGTCGCACACTTGTCCAGATTCCCAAAGTTTCCAAAATTCCAATATAGCCCTTATTTAAGATTCGTTCTATTGTGTGTGACCCTCTAGGATTATACTAAGTTGGCAATGGATTCAAACATGAAACCATAAGATATGATTAGGTTCTAGCAAACCGTCATACCTACTCAAATAGTATAACTAGATACAAGTTCGCATTCCTTTAGAACATGTCACAATCCCTTTATCCACGATGTCATTGAACACAAGTCATGGTCAACAAGTCAACTTGTTTTGTTCAATACTTTCTCGATTCCGAATATGTTGATAATACAAATGACATTGATCTAATCAATTCATTTGAGTCCGGGCTAACACTTTCATCAACATCATTCCTACAAGAGGCCTAAGCTTGACATCTCTCCGAAGAGGGACAAATCCATTTAGCTTATTACTCTTCCCTACGTGAATCCGATTATGCCAATCATACCCCTTAGACCATCTACAATGGGCAAATGTTTGGGTGTTGAATGGCCCATTCACACAAAATGTTTGGTTTAATGGCTCCAATGGTGTGTGAATGAGGGGGGTGTGAATGGAAGTGTTGAATGGATTCAACACTTGTGAATGGAAATTGTGTCCCCCGGATTTGCCACGTGGCGCCTCTCTATTGGGCCAGCGAGGCGCGTGTAGTACACGCGCCGACAAGGGCGCGTGTACGGAGAAGGTCCGCCTTTTTTTTTTTTTTTTTGGTTTTGACACTTGTCAGCGCATGATTGGCTGGCTCTATTTTTTACTTTTATCCCAATTTTTTGAGCTCAATTATTTCACAGAAAATGAGTTTTTTTTTTTTTTTTACACCAAAAATCCTAAAAAAAAATTCTCTTTAAATTGACGTAAGTTTCATTGTATTCCGACACAAAAAAAAAACCCATTTTTTTAAATGGATCTCAATAATAACTATTTCAACACTAATCATAAAAAAAAAAAAAAAAAATAATAAAAAAATTTAAGTGGTGAGTATAGGATGATGAGTGAGAAAATTGTTGAATGGGGGATTAAACAAACCATTGTAGAGTGTTTTGTTGAATGGGTGTTGAATGGATGAGTTGGAAGAGAGAGAAACTGATGTGGAGTGATAAAGTGGGTGTTGAATGGTTTTTTTTGTTTAAACCATTGTGCATGGTCTTATAACTACCCGGTTAAAGGTAGCGTTTGAATATGTCAAACATAATGTTCATCAAGTGGAAGACTATAATAACTTCATGTCTCAGGATTCAAATGACATAACTAATATGAGATATATGTACGACATAGACCATGACATAAATCTCATACAGCGAGTCATGTCCAGTACCTTGTTCCAAACAAGTACCCATAAATCTAACATGATCATCCCATGATCATTTAGCCTTTATACTAGTGCTTAACAAGTACTAGGGACGGAGATTATTATAAGTAAACATGAACAACAACAATAATCAAAAGATCTCTTTATTGATATGAAATAAATGATAACAATTACAACGTTTATTAAACGTGCCTAGGGCACGACTACCAACAAAAACAAACTGTGAGTTCAACTCACATGACTTAATTAAAGAGTGCTCCAAATATCACATTAGATATAACCCCAGCAGCCAGGTCTTGCACAATGTCATACATACTCTTCCCGCCAAAGCCGAATGAATTATCCGTATTTCCTCCACTTCCTTGAACTGAATAACTTCCAGAATTGCTGTATTGGCTATGATAGTAATGAGGCACGTGATAGTTGGTGAATTCGTATTGCATGTTAGGTGCAAAGTAGTTGAAATAGTCTTGTGGAGCACTTGTCATACGACAACCTTGTGGCACCTCCGCCTGCACTAGTTGAGGAGTCAGTGTGGTTGTAGCACGGATATTGGTATTTGAGTTTGAATTTGAATGGTGTGAGTTTTGTAGAACGCAATTGGGATGGATATGGAAGTCACAACTTTTGCAACTATACCGCCATCTTGTGCACGCACCACGACAAACTGCACATGGTTTGGTTGTGGATGATTGGAGAACCAACGGATGGTTAGGATGAAGTGCGTGCTTTAGTTGCTTAGGGAATTGCGTGCAAAGAGGGTGTACGTCAAACTCGCAAGCTTTGCACTGGTACACAAGCTCATTCACTTTCTGGCTACACACGTCACATACACGACTACTGCGACAGCCCGTATAGTCTTTCAACGTGAGTATGTGTTTGTGCATGTAGGATGATAGTGTAGTTTTTGTAGGGCAAGTAATTTGGTGCCTAATAGGGTTGTCTTTTGGAGCAATCGTCACACTAGCATAACCATGTGGCACCTCCGCCTTCACGGGTTGAGGAGTCGGGGTGGCTGCGTCACTTGTAGAGCAAGTAATTTGGTTTCCCGTGGGGTTGTCTTGGGTCGCACTCATCAGACTAGCATAACCTCGCGGTACCTCCGCCTGTATTGGTTGAGGTGTCAGCTTGCGTGCAACACCTGTAGGGCAAGTAATTTGGTGCCCCATTTGGTTATCTTTAGGAGAACTTGTCGCACTAAAATAACCTGGAGGCAACTCTCTGTGCACTCTTTCAGGAGTCAGCGTGGTTGCAGGAAGGATGCCGATTTTTGAATTTGAATGGTTTAAGTTTTTCAAAGCGCATTCAGGATGGATATGGAAGCCACAACTCTTGCAACTATACTCCCAATGTGTGCATGCACCACGACAAGATACACACGATTTACTCGTCGATGGCTGAAGAACCAACTGATGATTAGGATGAAGCGCGTGCTTTAATTTCCTAGGGATTAGCGTGCAATGCGGGTGCACATCAAATCGGCACGGCTTACACTGGTACACCAGCTCGTTTGCTTGTTGGCTACACACATCACATACATGACCGCTGCGACAGCCCGTAAAGTCCACCAAAGAGAGTGTGTGTTTGTGCATATCGGAGGATAGCGACGCATTCGTAGGGAAAGTAATTTGTTGCCTTATAGGGTTGTCTTGAGGAGCTCCCGTCACACTTGCAACACGGATGATGGTATTTGAATTTGAATGGTTCAAGTTTTTTAAAGCACATTGAGGATGGATATGGAATCCACAACTCTTGCAACTATACCGCCAACTTGTGCACGCACCACGACAATCTGCACACGATTTAGTCGTCAGAAACAACTGATGATTAGGATGAAGCGCGTGCTTTAGTTTCCTTGGGATTTGCGTGCAAAGCGGGTGCACATCAAATCCACAGGCCTTGCACTGGTAAACCAGCTCCTTTAATGGTTGGCTACACACGTCGCATACACGGCCGCTGCGATAGCCCGTAAAATCCACCAAAGTGAGGGCGTGTTTGTGCATATAGGAAGAAAGGGTCGCAGTGCAAGTGTGGTACGCCATGGCGTTGTTTCAATGATGATATGAAGAAATTATTGGAATTTATAGATGAAAATGAGTTATGAATTTCACCAGGTATTTATTTTCTTAATTTTTAATTATTCTAATCCACAACAAGTGAATACAATAATGGACATTTCATTTTAAGAATTTTGAATTGAGGTAGTGCTATAGAAGAAACTCCAATAAGAGTACGAATTGTTCAGCTAGTTGACTAAACATAGGACATCTAACTGCTCCTATGATCAATCTCTTGCTGCGTTTTAGCCATCGATCACGATTTAGGCTATTAACTGATTTTACATTAACATTTTTTAGAATTTCATTCTGACGATTGAATAGACATTAATGTTTGGTCAAAGTTCGCTTGTGTTGACAAAAAAAATCAAACGTGGCCAATATAAATGAGACGGATGGAGTAGTTTTTTATTATGCCAACTCCTTGAAAAAACCATTGCGCCTAACCTATAATGAAATGAGGCTAATGAGTCAGCATTTATCCTAAATCTTCAATCGTGCATAAACTAGCATGTACTAGCAGGTCACAGGAATAATTCTAGATGTCATACAATAATATCTAAATTCCATTTGAAGAATTCTAAATTGAGGTAGCTGAAGAGGAAATATGATTAATTAAACGGTGTTAGGAATATTTCAGCTAGAATTCACTAGAAAGAAAGAAGAGCAGTAGAGAAGAATTGAAGAATTCGCTAGAGGAATGGAGAAGAAGAAGGAGACGGCTTACCTTCACCGACTTTGGCGGAATTGCGTGGAAGGCTCGAGAATCTTCTCCACCGCCTTCTTCACCGACATAGAGGTAGTATAAATAGAGGTCGGGTTCTCCTGGGAAGGCATCGATCAGTTGGTGAGAGCAATTGAGAGCAGCTTATAAGGGAGTGCCTTAGTATTGATAGGGTGTGGTCAAGTATAAATTACTCTAGTGTGAGTATGCATTAAAGAGTTGTACTTTTGTAATAGTAATACTAATATTATTTATATTAGTGTTACTCTTTTTCCTTGCCAACTTTTGTTCCAGATTCAACAATCTGGTATCAGAGCGGTACGATCCGGGATCGTGTGAACCGCTGCAGAAATTTTACGAGTTCGGTGCACTATCCGGGATAGTGAAGCAAGTTGGTCCGGGACCTCGCTTACTTGATATCACGTTGGAGAAGTATATCAAGTCACCATGGCAGATATTGTTGGCACAACTTCCGGCATGGAGAGATTGAACGAGTACAACTATCGAGACTGGCGAACGTGCATCAAGTCCTATCTTAAAGGACAGGACTTATGGAATATCGTAGACGGCACGGAGACCTCACCACCCGAGAACAACACGGAGCAGCTTCGCAAATGGGAAATTAAAGCCGGAAAGGCTTTATATGCGATTAAGACTACAATCGACAAAAGTCTGCTCGCTCGTATTGAAGAGATCGAGGTGCCAAAAGAAGCGTGGGATGCTTTGGCTAATCTCTTCTCAAGGAAAAATGCTGCCCGGCTACAGCTCTTGGAAAGAGAGCTTATGAATACGTACCAAGGCACGAATTCCGTCAGTGACTACTTTTTCAAAATCAGAAACTTGTGCCGTGAAATAGAGCAATTGGATCCTACTTCAAAAATTGGAGATGATCGGATGCGTAGAATAATAATCAACGGATTAAATCCTGAATATTCTACGTTTATCACGGCAATCCAAGGTTGGCCTACAAAACCGTCATTAATAGATTTGGAAAATCTATTAGCCAACCAAGAGGCTCTTGCTAAGAAAATGGCGGGGGTGTCATTAAAGAACACAGAAGAGGCACTCTTCAGCAATCGGAGAGGCCACCGCGAAAAAATGGCGGTACGTGGAAAAAGCATGAAGATGACAAAGACAAGTCAAATGGGCAGCGTCAACGGAGTCACCAACCAGGGGGAGCTCAAGGACGCCCTCAAAGAGGGGGAGCTCAACAACGGCAAGGCTATAGATCCCGGCCACAAGGGAATAGACGTGACGGCGACGAGTGCTACAATTGCGGCAAGAAGGGCTACTTTGCTCGAGACTGTCGATCAAGGAGAAGGCCGTTTGAAGGCAACGCGGTGACGTCAGGAAGTCGTCAAGGAGATAATAGCGAGGAAGAGTGGGACCTAGAGGTGTCCTACGCAGTGGCAGACTCCTCTGGAAGCTTCTCAGACGACGAGATTGACTTTGAAGGGGGATTTCAAGGCAATATAGAAGAGGTGACAGCTGCAAGCGTCACCGTGGAGACTGATGATCAAGCACTCGCCACAACTACTCAGAAGCCGATCGACTACAACAAAGATTGGATTGTCGACTCTGGATGCTCTAACCATATGACGGGAGACGAGGAGAAGCTTAGCTGCATATCTGAATACAAGGGAGATCGAGTTGTCGTGATAGCTAACAACTCGAGAATGCCAATTGCTCACATTGGCAAGACAAAGATCGTGCCACGATTTAACTCTCATCAAGTTCAGTTACAGAACGTATTTCACGTACCTGGGATGAAGAAGAATTTATTGTCTGTGTCTCAGTTGACGTCTCCAGGGAATTATGTCGTGTTTGGACCAAAAGACGTCAAGGTTTATCGAGACTTGAGGATTAACGGCAAGCCGTTCATGGAAGGCAAAAGAGTGGAGTCTATCTATGTGATGTCAGCAGAGTCAGCATACGTAGATAAGACAAGGAAGTGTGAGACGGCGGACCTGTGGCACGCACGGTTGGGACATGTCAGCTATCATACGCTGAGGAAGATGATGGTAGAGTCAATGGTGAAAGGACTACCATCTTTAGATATACGGACTGATACAATATGTGCCGGTTGCCAATACGGTAAGGCGCATCAGCTGCCGTACGAGGAGTCAAAGTTTAGAGCCAAAGAACCATTAGAGCTGATCCACTCAGACGTGTTTGGTCGAGTAAAGCAGCCATCATGTGGGGGCATGAGATACATGGAGACGTTCATCGATGACTATTCACGGTACGTATGGGTTTATTTTATGAAAGAAAAATCTGAAACCCTGACGAAGTTTAAAGAGTTTAAGGAAGAAATAGAAAATAAGGTGGGAAGAAATATACGGTGCTTGCGGACAGACAATGGTGGAGAGTATACATCGGATGAGTTCTCCCACTACCTTCGCGAATACAAGATCAGGCGACAATTGACATGTCCGGGCACTCCGCAACAGAATGGTGTTGCAGAAAGAAAGAACCGACATCTTGCGGAGACTTGTCGAAGTATGTTACACGCAAAGAATGTTCCAGCACGTTTTTGGGCTGAATGCATGAAGACGGCGGCTCATGTTATAAATAGGCTACCACAAGCAAAGCTGGGATATGTCTCACCTTTCCAAAAATTGTGGCACACCAAGCCTACAGTGAGTCACTTTAGATTTTTTGGATGTGTGTGCTATATCTTCGTACCCGATCACCTACGATCAAAATTTGACAAGAAGGCGATACTGTTAGGATTCATTGTTAGTTCACCCACCTTAATTTGATTGATCCATGCCACGTGTCTTTTTATGGACTTTAGGACCGCATGTAATGAAGTTCTACTTCAATTTTTAGATAAGTCCATTTCTAGATTTTTCGTTTTCTAGGCTGAGTATAGTTCGGTTTGTATCATTAGCGGTTTAGTGCTTCAAGCCGTCATCTTGAGACCGCCAGCATGGAGCCCTTCATTTTTCATCAAACTGCAGTTTGCATGTTTGATGAAACCGCTCATCAAGATCATTCTTCAAACCGCCCCTATGCTTGGTGAAACCGCAGAGCAGTTATTGAAGAATTAAAGAGATGTTATTTATTCCTTAAACAAACATTCCCTTTTTTACCGTAAAAGGATGTAGTTATGTCATGTCAAAATAACTCTAAGTTAACTTGGAGTTTCTGCAAGGAATGTCGGTTTGTCCATCAGTTTGAATTGTTTACCGTTAGTCCTTTCTGCAACAAAGGACAATTGTCAGGTAGTGGTGCAACAACTACCTAGGACTACAAGACAAAACCAAGGACGAAAATGACAGCTCAACCAATGGGATTTCGACAGCACTGTACCCTTCAGATTTGATTCAAATCTTTACCCAACGGTCACAAGGGTGCTCTGCCTATAAATAGCCTTCTTTATTCAACAATGAAGGTTGCTGAGCTTCAAGAGATTCATTCCCAAGTATTCAAGTTTGCTTTGAAGATTTAAACCCAGATATTCATATCTTCAAACCATCTCCATTGCAAACCCAGTTCTTCATCAAAAGCTTCAAGCCTAACAACCATTCATACTTAGCCTTTACACCGAAAGAATTCCATTTGCTCAACCATCATTTAGATACTTAGAGCATTTGATTTCTTTTCACACACACACCCGATTTATATGATCACATAGATTATATACTTCGAAAACACCGGTTGTTATTATAGCTTAGGTTAGACTTATTGTTTAGAGTTTAGATTCATCTTGTAAAACCTCCTCTAAATTAATACAAGTCTCATAGCTATTAGAAAATCCTAGACTAACCATCTAGGTAGAGGACGTAGTTCATTTAAGAATGAACCTCTTCAATTTGTGTGTTGGGTCTTTATTTTCTGTCTTGATATTTATCTTTCTTGTTTGTGGTCTTGAACTCGTTTCCATATACGAAATGACTTGAAAGATGAATTGTGTTTTCCTTTAAACTTTAAGTTTAACTATTCTGTTGCATCATAGTGTTTTCTCAACCCGAGTCAAACCTCCCAACTCTTTAACTAACATATTTGGCCAAAACCGCAAACTCCGCTGTGCATTTTATCAGTTCGGTTCTTGTGCTTTGAACCGCAGTTGGCCAAACTGATAAGTACTCGGTTGATTTTAAGGGTATTTTCGAAAAAGTTTCGGACCGCTATTCACCCCCCCTCTAGCGGTTCTATACCCTTGTTGCCCTCTGGGACCAACAAGTGGTATCAGAGCATATCCACCAAACTTGTTTTTACAAGCTTAACCGCTTGGGTGCTGATCCAATGGCAAACACAAACACCCATATGATGCAAACATCGAATTCGAATCACTTACCGATTCTGGATGAAGATAGTTTTATTTTTGGAAAGATAGGATGATGAAACACATGATTTCATGTGATCGTAGACTGTGGACCGCGGTTACTGATGGACCATATGTTCCTATGAAAGCTAATCCACGTGCAGGAACCGCAGGAGAAGAAGCTGAAGTTAAGAAATTAGAAAGTGAATGGACTGATGCAGACCGCATCAATGTGGATTTTGATGGAAGAGCTATGTCCATGCTAGTGTCAGCTATTGACCTGATGACTCATTCTAATGTGCTTCACTGCAAAACCGCAAAGGCTACCTGGGATGCTATAGTTGACTTTCTGGAAGGAGATTCAGATACCAAGAAAAACCGCCTCTATCAACAGAGAAGACTCTTTGACTATTTTGTTAAAGATCCTAAGGAATCTCTTAGACAATGCTATGAGAGGTTTATTGATATTGTTAATGTTTGTTTTTTCTCTTGGACATGTCTATTCTAATACAGATTTGAACATGAGATTCATGCAAGCACTTGGTAGCAAATGGCTGATCAAAACTACTAACATTGAAGACAACAAGGACTTGGAAGCTCTTGATCTTCGACACTTGTATGCCATGCTGAAGGTTTTTTAATTCAAGCTTGATGAGGTCCATGAAACCGAAAGTAGATTTAATACCCTCTCTCTAGCTGCATTCAACAATACCTCATCTCCTGTCTACAATCCAGACCATCATCAAACCGCTCCTCACCTCCACTTGCAAACCGCTCCTCCTGACCAAAATGTTCCTAGATACAATCCTCAAACCGCACCTTCTGAATATTACCAACAGTCTCAACAATCCTATCCTCAATCACATCAACCATATCCTCAATCTTATCAATCTTATCAGCAGTCTCATCAACCCTACACTCCTCAAAGTTCTTATGCTCAGAGTGTAGGATCACAATCCTCAAGTTCTACTCAAGTTGATTTTGATGAAATGGATGATGAAGAATTTGCTTTGTATGTGAAGAGATACACCAAGTTCAGGAAAAATAATAGATCTCAATTTCCATCCAAAGGCCCAGCAAAGTTTGTCCCTCCAACCAGATTCAACAAAACTGCAGATCCCAAGATAAGGGAAGACTTGGTTTGTTATAACTGCAGACAGCCAGGTCACTTTGCGTCAAGTTGTCCCAAACCGCGCTATGAAGCCGCGCCAGCAAAGAAACCATTCAACAAGAAATTCGTGAAAAGAAGAGGAATGGTAGCTGACCAAGGAGATCAACCGCTGACATGGATGGGTTCAGACTCAGATGAAAGTGATGATGAAGAAACTGCTAATCTCTGTCTCATGGGATTTGAAGAAAGAATTGAAATTGACGAAAGCCTTCCACTGCCAAAACAACAAATGAAGTCAGTTTCACCTAAGACTCCTGAGGCTAGATCAAGCAGAGCTCCTACAACACCAAACTACACTCCCGAGGTTCAAACAGACCAAAGTCATGATGACCAGGTACTAGAACGTGCAAATATTATATGTCAACAACACACTGTACTTAAAAGGCATATAAACTAATGGCTGCGGAACTTGAAGAATCCCAACATGTATGTAAATCCCACAAGGAGGAAATTGAAAACCTCAAGCTCCAAATTGCTGGGATATCTACTATTGTGGATGAAAACCGCTATCTGAAGGACAGAACCGAGGTACTTCTCACCCAAATCCATGATCTTACCGTACAAAGGGATGACCTCCAAAAAGTGACCGATGTATGGACTAAGTCTAGACGTGACCAAAAAAACCGGCAACCGGCTAACCGCGGTTGATAACGGTCAAAACCGGGTCAAAACCGGGAAACCGGTTAACCGGAAACCGGCTCAACCGTCAACCGTAATTCCCCGGTTCGGTTTCGGTTAGGCCTTTCTCAAAACCGGTAAACCGCCGTTATAACGGATAACCGCCAACCGGATAACCGGCGGTTAAAACCGGTTTAAAAACCGGAGGTTAACCGCCTAACGGCTACTTTTCAAAAATTTGCACCGGGCCCCCCCATTTCCCATGTCTGACTGACCACCACTGTCCAAAAACGGCTAGTTTCCAACTAGCCGTTAGTTCAGTTAACTTTCGGCCTTAAATGAAAAAAAAAAAAAAAAAAACCAAAAATTGCTTACATATAAATACCCCTCCCTCCTACCATTTTTAGTTCCACATCTTCTCTATACTCTTTCTCTCTCTACTAATTCTCACACTCTCTCATATTTCCAGTTAGATTGCATAATTCCAGTCAGTTTTTTAACGCTTTCCAGTTGTTTTTAACGAAATCACTTTTTTAATTTATTTAGAAAATTCCAGTCACTTTGTTAACCATTTCCAGTCAGTTTCAAATCATTTTCCAGTTAGTTTTTCAGATTCCAGTCAGTTTTTGAGAGTTTCAGTCAGTTTTTTGACAGTTTTCAGTCAGTTTTTTAACAAAATCTGTGTTTTTCATCATTTTCAGTCAGTTTTTTAGCGAGTTTCAGTCAGTTTCTAAACAGTTTCAGTTAGTTTGTTAACAAAATGGCTCATCTCGAAGGAGCGGCAAGGAACATGTTGGTTCTTCCTCACTTAACCCGAAATTGAGTCACATTTTGAGGAAAGTGAGCAAAATTTTGAAGAAAATGTTCCTCAAAGTGGTAGGGCCCGGGCCGGCCGAGCTCGAGGCGTGGGAAGAGGTGGTCGGGGGCAACGTCAAGCACGAGAATCCAAATCCGACACTTTCACGATCCATTTCCGAAAAGTACAAATTGACCCCAACGACTTTGTACATTTTCGAGCGTGTTGCAACTATTGCACCAAATCTTACCCGTTCGCAAAAGGTAATGGGCATGGAACATTGAACCATCACTTGAGATCAACAACATCCTGAAAAACTTGGGATTGATAGTGATCAAGCTCAATTACAATTTGCTCAACCTAACACCCAAGGTACGTCTTCGGTCTTATTTAAGTTTAATAATGTCGTTTATAGGAAAGAATTGTGCAAATTTGTGTGTGTTAAAGGGCTTGCTTTTAACTTTGCGGATGATGACTTTTATGAACGGTTTATTAGACTTTCTTTAAATCCGGCCGCCTCCAAAGTACCACGTACGACTCTCGTACGCGATATTAAAAAAGTGGTTTTGGAATATAAACATTTTTTAATTGATGTTTTATCAAAATTAGATCAAAGAGTTTCAATTTGTGCCGATGGTTGGAGTGATCATTGGCAAAGAAATAGTTATTTGGGTGTTACATGCCATTGGATCGATAATTCGTGGACTTTACAAAAAAGACTACTTGCATATGATAGTTTTGAACCACCTCATTCCGCGGAAATATTTTGTAGAAAGTTGCACGCCATTTTGGCAAAATATGGTCTTTTGCAAAAAATATTTTCTATTTCATTCGACAATGCTAGTGCTAATACCGCTAGTATACCGGAATTGATGCTCATTGTGTTTGTCAACCGTCACTTGGGGTAAGTATTTTCATATAGATGTTTTTATGTCATATCATAAATTTATGTGTTAAAGATGGTTTGGATGCTTTAGATCAATATGTTAAACCTTAGAGAGGCTCTTTATTTTTGCAAAAAAAAATAAAATTACAAGAAAATGGATAAAATATTTACTAAATAAGGGTCTTCCCGAAAAATATTTTTCTATGGATGTTCCGACTAGGTGGAATTCTACCTACAAAATGTTAATTGATGGTTTTGAGTATAAAGAGCATATCATGGATTTTTTTATTAGTATGGGCTATGAAATTCCTTTATTTGCGTATCAATGGAACGCTTGCACTAATTTATGTCAATTATTAAAGATTTTCAATACCGCTACTTTGGCTTTGTCGGGAGTTTATTATCCAACTTCCGTTTTGGTACTTGATCAATGTATTGCAATAGTTCTAAGTTTTAAAAATTTGCAAAATTGCACCATTTTAAACGAAAGCATTGCTTCCATGAGGCAAAAGTGGGTCAAATATTTTGATAACATTCCGTCTCTATTTTTGCTTGCAAAGATGTTGGATCCCCGTATTAAATTGAAAGATCTAGTCCGCATAATAACGTTTTATTATGCAAATTTATACCCCAATGGGGACGGATTACACGAAAACCCGGCGATTATTGTTGAAAAATACAAAAAAAGATTTGGTGACTCTTTATAATGAGTATAATGCAATTCATGGAAATGTTTCTCAATATGGCTCAAGTCCTAATGAAGAAGATATTGATACACAATATGATGTGAATAACGATCCATATAGTTTTGTTAATGATATTTATTTTTCAAACGTCCTAGAACGTCTCCTTCTTCTTCTTCTACCTCTAGCATTCCGTACGAGTTGGAAGCATATTTCTCTACTAGCATGAAGTTGTACAAAACACTTCAAATCCAATTTCTTTTGATATTTGAGGTGGTGGTCACAAAGGCAAGAAACTTATCCCATACTCTCTTTAATTGCAAAAGAAGTCTTAGCTTCTCCCGCTTCAACCGTGCCGTCGAATCGGCATTTAGTGTGGGAGGAAATGTTTTGGATGCAAGACGTTCCCAACTAACTTGTGAAAATTTGGAAAATCAACTCTTGCTTGGTGATTGGGTTAGAGCGGAAAAGAGGGAGCAAGATATGCCTTATGAAGAGGATTTAGTAAATGTAGATCCACAATATCAATACGACTTGGAAGATTCTACGGGAAGTTCGGAAGGGGACGGAATGTAGATAGTTTTTATTTTAATTTTTAGAATAGGTTTATTTTTATTTCATTGTAATAGTTTAGTTGAGGTAATAAGCTCCATTTTTTCCTCCCTTAATTATAAAAGGGCAAGGATTGGTTGTCCCCCTCTTTGTAATTTTAATTTTAATTAATAAAATTTAAGGTACCGTCCCTTTTTTACTTAAAAAATTTGTGTTATACATTATAGTTATACACTTATACATTTTAAGTTTTTAACTTAAAAACAAAAAAAACAAAAGAAAACTGTTTAATATATGTATGACTCATACATATACTCCCCGTTTTTTTTTTTTTTAATAAAAACTGTTTTAAAAAAAAAAAAAAAGTTAAAAAATCTGTTAATAAAACTGTTAAAAAAATCTGTTAAGAAACTGTTTAAAAAAACAGTTAAATTTTTTTTTTTACTTGAAAAAAAAAAACTTTACTTGAAAAAAAAACCCTTTAAAAAATGAAGTGTTTTTTTTATTTTATCTTTTTTTTTTAACAAAAAACTGTTAATAAAACTGTTTTGAAAAAAAAAAAAAAAAAAAAAAGGTAACCGGTTTAACCGGTTTAACCGCATTAACCGGTTAACCGGTTAACCGTAACCGGACATAACGGTTAGACGGTTAGGTTAAGGTTAGCATTAAACGAAAAACATAACCGGCGGTTATAACCGTCAACCGCCGGTTATAACCGGATGGACACGTCTAACTAAGTCTGGTGTCACCGTGGAACAAATCCTAAATTCACAAATTCCTACTTCGGATAAAAGTGGATTGGGGTTTAAAACCGATGATGGGTGTAAGTGTCCCTGTCTCTGTGCCGAAGGTGGTGTGAAACCTACTGAACAAACCAAAGAAATTTCTAAGGTTAATCATGCTGGTAAAAGGGCTCAAAACAAGAATTAAAAGGCAAAATTATTTCTTTGAGTACCCTAAAAACTAGACTGGGAGAGATTCAAAGTGGAAAGAGAAATCCATAGCGGCTGAGGCAACCAAGGAAGTATTGAGTGATGAAACCACTCCTAGTCGGTTTAAGGAAATTCCTATCATTTTCCCTAAAGCCGCATCTAAGAGGAAGGTTGAGCTCAAGAAGGTAATCTTTGTTAAAGCCAAAACCGCTGACCCAGTAAAACATGAGAAACCGAAGGTCAGTAAAGGGTTTGTAAAACGCAACCAAAACCTGGATTTATTCATTGTGCTATTTGTGCTGATTTTGGTCATAGTGCTGGTCATTGTCTTTTAAGATTCACACCCAATGCCAAGGGACGTAAAAATCCTAAGGTCAGACAAGTGTGGGTCCCAAAAAGCTGCTAACCCTAGGACCCAAGGAATAAGGGGGACCAAACCTTTCATGTTTATTTTTCAGATTTCATGTTTTATGGCTGGAACCGCTAAGAAGAAGAAGGATCTCTGGTATTTGGATAGTGGATGCTCACGGACACATGACTGGAGATTCCGAACTACTCTGCAGTTTCATCCAAATGAAAGGTCCCCCAGTAGTGTTTGGTAACAACAAGGAGAAACAGTAGGATATGGAGCAATCAAACGAGGAAATGTGACTATTGAAAATGTGTCATTAGTAGAAGGACTCAAGCACAACCTTCTCTCCATATCTCAGTTTGTGACAAAGGAATGAACTGCATATTCACATCAACTAACTGTTATATCAAAGATGCTTCCTCTGAAGTCACTCTACTGACTGGCAACAGAACAGGTGATGTTTTATATGATAGATTTAAGCAATATTGTTTCTATTGCTGACCTCTGTTTTGTAGCAAAAAATATAAGTGAAAAGCAGCTGTTTATGGCATAAGCGGCTCAGCCACTTGAACTTCAAGTATCTAGCAAAACTGCACAGGGATGGTCTAGTAAAAGGACTACCCAAAGTGGCTGACCATCATGATGAAAAGTGAAAAGCATGCCAGCTTGGAAATCAGCCCAAACAGTCATTTCCTAGTAAAAACCGCACCTTCAACGAACCGCTGTTTGCAATTGCTGCACATGGATTTATTTGGACCTGTCCCAACCGCCAGTATTGGAGGAAACCGCTATACACTTGTGGTGGTTGATGATTATTCAAGATATACATGGGTGGAAATGATGGCCTCTAAAGATGATACTTATGGCATCGTAACCGCTCTCTTTAGACAGCTCCAAACTCAGAAATTGGATGACATTGTTTCCGTGCGTTCAGATAATGGAACCGAATTTACAAACAATGGTGTTGCCCAATATTGTGATGATCATGGAATTGATCATAACTTCTCTGCCGCTGGGGTTCCACAACAGAATGGAGTTGTAGAAAGAAAGAACAGGACTTTGATTGAAGCCGGGAAGACAATGATTGCAGAAGCAAAGCTTCCCAAATACTTCTGGGCCGAAGCCATCAATACCGCATGCTTCACCCAGAACCGCTCCCTAATCATCAAAGTTCACAACAAGACCCTTATGAATTGTGGAGAGGCAGACCACCCAACATTGCCTTCTTCAAGATATTTGGATGTAAGTGCTACATCTTGTACAATGGCAAAGAGCATCGAGGTAAATTTGATGCTAAGGCCGATGAAGGTATTTTTGTCGGTTATTCAAAACACTCCAAAGCTTTTCGTTGTTTCAATAAGACATCTTTAAAAATTGTAGAGTCAGTCCATGTTACATTTGATGAACATATTCTTCTTGAGCCACATATGGCTCCAAATGTTGCTGATGATTTTAGTGGTTTTGAGACAGGTACATCTTACCATAATCATGCAACGCAAATGACCAACCTACTCAAACCGCTCCATCAGGTTCTCAGCCGCTCCAATCAAACCAAAGGTGTTGCTGTAGAACCGCATTCTTCTGATCCTATTCAAACCGTTGATCCAGTTCCAAACATCACCTTCAATGAAGATTTCAATGAATATCAAGAAGAGCCTCCTCTGGAAAATCTTCAAGAAATAGTGGTTCATGAAGACCTCCCTCAGATATCAATGAGCATAGAGACCATCCAACAACTAATGTTATAGGTCCTATCAGTTCTGGTGTTCAGACAAGAGGAAGCTTGACTCATAGAGATAACCACAGTTTGTTCTCAACCACACTGTTATCTCAGATGGAACCGAAGAAGGTAGATGAAGCTCTAAGTGATCCAAGTTGGGTAGCTGCAATGCAAGAAGAGCTTAATCAGTTTGAAAGATGCAGAGTTGGACTCTAGTTCCAAGGCCCAGAGATCACACTGTAATTGAACAAAATGGGTATACAGAAATAAGATGGATGAAAATGGTACTATTACAAGAAACAAAGCAAGGTTGGTTGCTCAAGTTATAGGCAAGAAGAAGGCATTGATTATGATGAAACCTTTGCCCTGTAGCCAGACTTGAAGCCATTAGATTGTTCCTGGCCTATGCCTCCTTCAAGAAATTCAAGTTATATCAAATGGATGTGAAGAGTGCATTTCTGAATGGTGAACTACAAGAAGAAGTTTATGTAGCTCAACCGCCAGGATTTGAAGACAACAAATATCCTAATCATGTCTTCAAGCTCAAGAAGGCCTTGTATGGACTCAAACAAGCTCAAGAGCATGGTATGACACTCTATCTAAATTTCTTATTGAACAAGGCTACTCTAGAGGTAAAATTGATACAACCCTATTTATTGCTAAACACAAAGGTCATTCATTATTAGTTCAAATATATGTTGATGATATTATTTTCGGTTCTACTAATGAGACTATGTGTGTTAAGTTTTGAGAAGCTTATGAAAGGTAAATTTGAGATGAGTATGATGGGAGAGTTGACATTCTTTCTTGGACTCCAAATCAAGCAATGTCATGATGAATTTTTATCAACCAAGCCAAATATACCAAAGATTTGATCAAGAAATTTGGGCTTGAAACCGCTAAGCCAGTTGATACCCCAATGCAAAAGGCCTGCAGTTGGATCAAGATGAACGAGGTAAGAAAGTTGATCAGACTCTCTACTGAGGTATGATTGGTTCTTTACTTTACTTAACTGCTAGTAGGCCAGATATCATGTTCAGTGTTTGTGTTTGTGCTAGATTTCAAGCTGACCCTAGAGAATCTCATCTTATTGCTGTTAAAAGAATTATTAGATATTTATGTGGATCTGTTAACCTTGGACTTTGGTACTCCAAAGAATCTTCATTTGATCTATTAGGTTATTCAGATGCTGACTTTGCAGCATGTAAGATAAGCAGAAAGAGCACAAGTGGTACTTGTCAGTTCCTTGGAACCCGACTTGTATCATGGTCCAGCAAAAACAAGCATCGGTTTCAGTCTCAACCGCTGAAGCTGAATATATTGCGGCTGGAAGCTGTTGCTCTCAAATTCTCTGGATGAAACAGCAGTTGGAAGACTATGAAGTATTTGAGAAGAACTGCCCTATCTACTGTGATAGTACTGCAGCAATATCAATCTCCAACAATCCAGTACAACACTCAAAAACCAAGCACATTGACATAAGATATCATTTCCTTAAAGATCATGTTGAAAAGAAGAACATTTTTTCTAGCAAAGGTGGAACCGACGATCAATTGCAGATATTCTCACCAAACCGCTCGAAAATTTCTAGGTTCTTTCATTACGAGGAGAAATGGGTATGCTGGATTTACTTATATAATTCATGCCTATTTATTCTTGTTCTAATAATTTTTGTTAAGTATTTTTGCTCTATTAAGAAAATGCAAATAGTTTGCGGTTCAATAGACAACCGCAACAAGATGGGTTCGGCTAAAGATTCCATTCAAACCGAAGGTCAAGTAGAAAAATTTCAGTTTTATCCAACCAAATTGTCAAAGCAAGGTTTCGGTTTCTCTACTGAAACCGAAGATAGATCTGAAAGATATCGGTTTCACCAAAACCGATAATGAGGAAAAGGTAAGTCGGTTTAATAACGCAAAACCGCTCAGGTATGAAATTGCATTTTAGTCCCTACTTTATGTCACTTCATTCTTTAAGGACCTTCTTGCAATTATCTCTGCCGCATTGAATGTGAATCGACAGGTACACTGGACGGTTGAGTTTCCTTCAGCCGTCATGCCCTCTCCACTACCCGAGGTGGTTATTGTAATTGAGTATAAAAGACAAACCATTTTTTCAATTTATCTTTTACCTTCTTACTCTTTTTAGCAAAAAACCTTCTCTCTCTCTCTAGTGTTCGTACTCTTCTCTCTCTCTGTTCTCACTAAAAAAAATTCTTCTTTAACAAAATTTTTAATGGCACCAAAGAAATCAATTGATCTTGCTTCTTCTTCTACATCGTCCAAACCTTCGAAGCCCGATATGGTATGAAATTCTGAACCCTAACTCAGTATATCTCATTTATCCGCCATTGTTGAAGCTTAAAAGCTTGTTCATCTTCCTTTGATCATTTTATGCTTTTTTCTTCAATTTCTTGTTTGGTTTGTGTTCGCATTTACTTATATACACTGTTTGATTACTTTGTTTTAAGATTTGTGTTCAATTTTGAGCAAAATCAATTTTGGGGTTATTTGGTGTTCTTGGCGAAATTTTGCAAATTACTGGGTTCATGTGTTGTTATTTGTCTTAGTTTATTTAGAACTTTTAGAATCTGCCCTTTGTGATCATTTTGATATAATTTTTCCATATTTTGGTTAAGATTTTGTTTTGCATACTCATACTCTGTTCTTCGTGTTCTTCATGCATTCAAACTCCTTTTCAAATTTTCTTTCTTTGATTCGTTTTGCCTTCACTGTTCATCATTCTTTGTTTTTAACATTTTTACCCTTACTCTCCTTGAACCGCATGTTTTCATTGTTAGGATTCCTTGTTATAGTTTGTAGTACTTAATCAAACCACGTTTGCTTAAGGATTCAAACTATCATTCTTTAAGCTATTTCTAACTTAGAAAATATTTTAGGATCCCTCAAACTTTGTCCCGGTTCTAGGATTCTTGAAGATGAACTTAAACAAGATGCAGTTGGAAGGAAGCTCCTCAAACTGCTAAATGATGCAAAGCTGCTACCTTTATTTCTTATGGATGAACCGCAGTTTGTCACAATTATCTGCGCCGAATTCTTTGAGAATGGATCTCCACGAAGGCTGCCTACTAGATGTAAGAGGAGAACAAAAGATAAGGGATCTGGAATCCGGTGAAAAAAAATTTGAAGATGCTATCAAGTCCACCGTCTGTGGCAAGAAGTGATCCTAACCGCTTCCAAGATTGCAGTTCTAGCTGGTCTTGAGAACTCTGGAGTTATGGGGATAAAACCGGAACTTCTAAGCAATACTACAATGGAGCTGATTGGAGTTAACTCTTCTCCACCAAGAATTCCTCCAAAAAGGACTTTGGAGAGGTGATGGCTCATCTTTGTGAATTGGTAGATTCTGGAGTCATGTGCAAGAATGGAAACCACAACAACTTACAAGTGAACAGTATGCTTACTGTGTGGCCATTCTTAAAGGGAAGAAACTGCACTGGCCCAAGGTTGTGATGAAGGAGATAATAAATGCTCTAAACCGCCTCCATGCTGCTAAAGCCGCTGGAAAATCCAAGGTCAGAACTCATTGCAGGCTGCTGACAAAGTTCTTGCAATCAAGATACTGCCATTTTCAAGTTCTCTGCTGAACACAAGGACTATTGGTTGGACCCAATTGAAAAGTCCATCTTTGGTTTGTCAAACTTGATACCTTCAGAACAACCTTTGGATGGCGGTATGCTCAAACAGTTTTGAATGAGGACCCTCTTCCTGAAGCCGAACGTGGCCCATTTCCTGAGGCACGGCTCAACAAATCTGGGAAACTGTATGCTGGTGCCATTGCTGATCAGGCCCATGCTACGATGCTAAGAAATGAAGGTCAAACTGCCACTTTACACAGACTGGGGTTAAGTCAGTTAGCTCAGACCGCGGTACAGGCTGAGGGGGAGTCTGCGGTTGAGGGGGAGCCTGCAGTTCGGTCTATATCTGCGGCTCGTCCAAGGAAACCGCTGCTCCAAGGAAGAGAAAGGGAACTGCTCAAATCCCTTCAGTTATTACAAAGCAAACCTATCCAAACCGCCTTCCAAACCCTTCTCCAAACCATCATCTAAACCTTCATCTTCTTCAACCTCTTTTTCCCCCCATCAGACTATCTCCTACACTTTCAAACCTATCACTTCTAAACCCTCTATTCCCAAACCTCAAGTTAAACCTCTATCTCCAGTACATCAAAATGTGGAGAAATCCATTAACTTTGCTATGGATGCCGCCTCTCTTAAGCCGCCAAGGCTAAATCCATTCCAGAACTTATCCCTTCACCTCATCTTTTCTTCCTATCCCTTCTCCTCCTAAACCTTCCACCTCCAAACCGCCCTCTGTTCAATTCTCTGAAGAACAGTTGGCTGAAATTTTCAAAGCCTTCACAACAACTCAAACCCTCCTCTCAAACCGATCCTGAGCAGACCGAAGTGTCTGAGGATGCGGTTCTAGTTGAACAAACCGCTGTATCTACCATGTGGTTCCGCCTGAGAAACCGATGAGTTTGAGGCTACAGCATTGCCTGAGCAGACTGATATGTCTGAGGCACTTGGTGAACCTGAGCAAGAAGATGAGAGTTCTTGAGGTTCAACCGCCAAAGAAGAAGAGAAAGTTGGTGAAGAAAAGTGATTATGTGGAGCAATTGGCAGTCAAGGCCACCGGGAGCTGTAGACTTTAGTGAGGCTGACTATAAATGGATCACTCCCACGTTGAAGGAGCATTTGCAAAAGAGCTAAGAAAAGAGCTGAGATGAGGAGGCAGGTATTGACCCAATGTTGGTTGAGGTCCCTCCTCCTTCACTTAAAAGGAAGTTGGACTTTGATTCACCAGAACATACTCCATCTTCATCTCTTGATTTACCTTATGCTCCAACTCCGTTTTGCCATCTACTTCTTTTGTCGGTTCAACCACTACCTCTTCCTTCAGTTCAACCCGCTGGCTATTACTAAAGCTCAACCTCTC